>JAODAL010003218.1:0-178219 GCA_025379985.1 Phyllomedusa bahiana
TGCCGCAGCAGCAGGAATAGTCAGATCCGGCAGAGGGATGATTCTGGCTCTCCACCCTATTGGACCTCGCTACCGGTCCAAAATGGGAGCCTTTTTCCCAGCTATTGAGAGGGAGGACAAACTCAAATACTATAGGGAAATCCTCCGTAGTCAGTTGGCCGCTGCCTTTGTGCGACATCATCCCTTCTCTGACAGGTCTAACCGGGGGGTTCTTCAGCGCTCACGTACTACTGCCGCGGCTGCCGGGGGAAGGTGGGGGGGTCGGAGCAGTACCAGCTCCATCAGCAGCAACCTAAGTCTGGAGTCACTGATGAGCAGCTTCCTTCACCCGCCTAGTGAGGAGGGCAGTTGCCAGCAGCAGCAGCAGCAGGACCTGGAGCAGACCCTGAACCAACAGGTGGTGGCCTACTTGGAAAGCACTCTGCCACCCCAGTTAGAAGATCCGCTGGACTACTGGGCAGCCAAACTGGATGTGTGGCCGACAATTGGTGAGTTTGCAGTGGAAAAAGCTGTCCTGCCCGGCCAGTAGTGTGGCATCAGAGCGGGTGTTCAGTGTGGCGGAGGCCATCGTTACCCCAAGGAGAACCCGCTTGTCCATGGGAAATGTGGAACGACTGACCTTTGTCAAGATGAATCAGGTGGATCGGCCAGGATTTCCACACACCAATGCCTTAGGCGTCAGACTACATCAGCCATGATGCCTCAACCCAAACTGTGAGAAATGAGTCTGGGTTAAAACTACCTGCCTCAGCCACTATTCTGATGCCGCCACCCGCCTGATGCCACACATCTGCTGACAGTTTCTCCATCTGCCACCAACCATCTTTACCAGGGACTGGTATTGCCACCCACCTCCACACTCTGTCATTGTGCCACTGTCTGACCTCATGCTGCTGGTGTTTCTAGTGCCATGACATCCACACTGTGTCATTGTGCCACTGTCTGACCTCATGTTGCTGCTGTGGCTGCTGCCGTGACCTACACACTCTGTCATTGTGCCACTGTCTGACCTCATGCTGCTGCCATGGTCACCTCCACTCTCTGTGTTTGTGCCACTCTGTGGCCTACTCCAGTTTTTTCCACCTCCAGAATGTCATTGTGCCACTGTCTGACCTCATGCTGCTGCCGCCGTCACCCCCACTCTCTGTCATTGTGCCACTCTGTGGCCTATGCTGTTTTGCCACCTCCAGAATGTCATTGTGCCACAGTCTGACCTCTTGCTGCTGCCTGCCTGTGACCTAACACCTGTGTCATTGTGCCATGTCTGACCTCATGCTGCTGCTGTGGCTGCTGCTGTGACCTAAGACACTTTTGTCATTGTTGCCCATTTGTCTGACCTCATGCCTGCTGCTGTGGCTGCTGTCGTGGACCTACCCACAAACTCTCGTTCCATTATTGTCCACTGTCTGACCTCATGCTGCTGGCATACGGTCACCTCCACTCTCTGTCTTGTGCCACTCTGTGGCCTATCTCCAGTTTTTCCACCTCCAGAATGTCATTGTGCCACTGTCTGACCTCATGCTGCTGCCACGGTCACCTCCACTCTCTGTCATTGTGCCACTCTGTGGCCTACTACTGTTTTGCCACCTCCAGAATGTCATTGTGCCACTGTCTGACCTCATGCTGCTGCTGTGGCTGCTGCCGTGACCTACACACTGTGTCATTGTGCCACTGTCTGACCTCATGCTGCTGCTGTGGCTGCTGCCGTGACCTACACACTCTGTCATTGTCCCACTGTCTGACCTCATGCTGCTGCCGCCGTCACCTCCACTCTCTGTCATTGTGCCACTCTGTGGCCTACTCCAGTTTTTGCCACCTCCAGAATGTCATTGTGCCACTGTCTGACCTCATGCTGCTGCTGTGGCTGCTGCCATGACCTACACATTCTGTCATTGGGCCACTGTCTGACCTCATGCTGCTGCTGCCGTGACCTACACACTGTGTCATTGTGCCACTGTCTGACCTCATGCTGCTGCTGTGGCTGCGGCCGTGACCTACACACTGTGTCATTGTGCCACTGTCTGACCTCATGCTGCTGCTGTGGCTGCTGCCATGACCTACACACTGTGTCATTGTGCCACTCTGTGGCCTACTCCTTTTTTTGCAACCTCCAGAATGTCATTTTGCCACTGTCTGACCTCATGCTGCTGCCGTAACCTACACACTGTGGCCTACTCCTGTTTTTGCCACCTCCAGAATGTCATTGTGCCACTCTCTGACCTCATGCTGCTGTGGCTGCCGCCGTCACCTCCACACTGTGTCATTGTGCCACTCTTTGGCCTACTCCTGTTTTTGCCACCTCCAGAATGTCATTGTGCCACTCTCTGACCTCATGCTGCTGTGGCTGCCGCCGTCACCTCCACGCTCTGTCACTGATGTTGCCACCTGAGCCCTCAGCTTGTTTTTTCCAGCTGTCGCTGCCATGACTATATCAGGCTGCATTCCCCCTTCAGTTTTTTGGTCAGTTTTGCCCTCTTATGTGCCCAGGGAATTTTATAGTGAAGCGATTCTAAGAGCGGCGGCAGTCAGGTGCGTGTCATGCTAAAACACAACATTGTATGAAGACCAAACCAAGCTCCCTCTGCATATTTAAGCATGGCACAACGTTTTACAGCACCCTGCAGGCTCTGTGCAGCCTGGAAATAGCTGTTTTCTAACGTGATTCGTCCCGAAGTAATTCGGAACGAAGTTATTTTTTGTCGGGAAATTCGGCGAAGTGAGCGAACCGAATTTTGAGAAATTCGCCCATCTCTAGTTACAACGACGTGTATTTTACTGAGCACAACAGCAGAAAAAAGAGTAATTAACCTTTGGATCTAAATTGCGCAAATTAAGTGAGGTGCCAAAAATTACTAGCAATGTAGCGTTTTACAACGACGTGTATTTTACTGAGCACAACAGCAGAAAAACGCGTAATTAACCCTTGGATCTAAATTGTGCAAATGAAATGATGTGCCAAGCTATGGAGAGTGTTAAAACGACATGTATTTTACTGAGTAAAAGAAATGAGCAGCCAAAAATTAAGTGGTATTTGGATTGTAAAATCTCTGTTTCTTTAACTGAATACAACAGCAACAGGCTTAGATAACCATTGGATGTTCAATGTGCTCAAGAACTGAGAAGATAGCATTAAAATGTATATGCAGCTGAATTGGACGCACACTGGACTTCAATTCCAACACCCCACAAAATCAAAATGTAAGAGAAGCAGTCTCTGAGACAAGCTGTGACTCCCCCCAAAAATTGCTGTATAAAAGTTAGTTCTTTAGTGTGAGATCTCAACAGCAGCAGCAGCTTCCCTACACAGCACAGTGAGAGCAGTGTGAACTGCTCGCGTCGCGCCCGGACTTATATAGTGCGGTGACGTCACACAATCCCGCCGGTCTCTGATTGTCTTCATCTCTGCACATGTTATTTAGGCTACTCCTTTCTTCCTTCCAGACTTCTTTGCCCCATGTAACGCCATGTGCTCGCAGCCATTTTATCAATTAAAAACACGCTTCCCGCGAATCACCCCAATCTTGGACTTCGTTCAGAATAGAAGTTTTCCTGAAATTCTGAACGAATTCCACTTAATTAGAATCGATTCGCCCATCTCTAGTCATTATACATGGTTGTGATGTTGCAGATTTTATTTTATTTTTTTATATTGTAGTTATTGGTGATATTGGTTTTGATATAGTAATTTGATGAGTAACAGTATGGTGGTATTAGTCATCATATGGTAAGGATATGTGGCAGTATTATTTGCTACTTGTATATTGTTGCTACATAATGTTATTGGTCTTGGTATACTGGTTTGGTCAGTAACATAGTGGTTTTAGTCACTATGTAATGGAGACATGCACTAATGATGTGGCAACATTTCTGGACCCTTGTATATGTACTGACCCACAGAATACAGATAACATGTCAATAAACTGTACAGTTTAAACTTCAGTAAAAACTAAACCCCAAAACAGTGGCACAATTGTATTTTTTTTTCGCTCACCCCACAAATATTTTATTTTTCTTGGTTGGGAATAAGGGTGCCAGACTCTTTGGGCATATGGGGCCTTGAAATTTTGATGGAGGCCCTAGTTCCCTGTGTAAGGATTTGTATACAAACCGCTGACCACTGTAAAGGCTGGACTAGTGGATCCGCTGTACCACTGCCGACGATGGTATAAGCTGCACCAGGGAGTGGAGTCTAAGGGGCTGCTGGTTTTCACCAGAGCCCTGCGCAAAGTGGGTTGGACTTGTTGCTGCAAGCGAACCTCCAGGTCGCTACCCCTGGCGCAATTTGCCTGCAGTGGCGGCGAGGTGAGGAGAGGTACAGAATTGTAAAGGAGTCTCATGGTCGAGGACAGGCAGAAAGGTCCGGACAGGCAGCAAAGGTTTGTGGAACACGGTAAACCAAAACACACTCTGGAACGCTTTCTCTAAGGCTTAGAGCACTGTAGATCCGGCAGGGAAGTGAGGGAGGAGCTTAGAATATATAGGGTCAGCACCCAGCAATTAGCCAATTACATGCGTGCTGGCCCTTTAAATTTCAGAGAGTCGACAGAGGAAGACGGACGAGCAGGAGCGTGGCTACTTGAGCACCTGCCGGCATAACGAGCGTGCCCGCAGCCCGACATGCGAGCCGTGGTACTATCCGTCCCCGTCAGTGTGTCGGGAGAGGGGACACAAATGTGCCCGCAGCAAGTATGTCAGGCTGTGGCGCTGCCCATGACAGCCAATGGCTGCCTCGCTGCACCCATAGTTTTTTGTATGCATGGGTGTAAAGGAAAAGCGTAAAAGAGGGTTTTATATACTGATAAATGCCGTTGTACACAGCCGCTCTACAGACATATAAGTGATTACACTGCAGTTATATCCAATGACTCAAAGGCTTAAAGCATCGGGTTGTGGAGGTTTTCTCCGTTCCCCGGTGCTCGCAGGACATGCTCTGCGATCAGGACTGTGTAGTACAGCCCCGATCACAGCGCAGTTGCGGCGCCGGGCGCCGCAAACCCCGAAGTCTACAGCGACGCCAAAAGACGTCGCTGTAGACGAATGACCCGCACCAGCTGACGCCAAAAGTCAGTGGGCTGTCGTTAAGGGGTTAATACTGTCATGTTTTTTACAGTGTTTCTGTTTTTTTATACAGTTTTCCTCATTATATATCGGACCAGCGTTGAATCCATTTTTTTTTTATAAAATGGTCAGTAAGGGCTGGTGTTGGGAAGTGTTTGTTTAAATTAAGATTTTTGTGTGTTGTGTGTTTCTTTTATCATGTTATTCTAGTGTTGTTAATAGTGATGTCTGAAAGATGCCCTGCATTACAAGCTCTGGGGCTTGGTGTCATCCAATGGTGATTCCCAGCAAGCGATCTGGGGATTGAGGGCTTGTGCCCTGGATCTACAGCAGATACCTCCAAAGCATATGAAGGTATGCTGCACTGTCAGGGCAGGCCCCTTAGCGGCCGATATTGTGGCAGTTCTGCCCCTACTCATAGATCTTTATTATAAATGAACTTTAATGTGTTTACTATGCATCAAACCTGGTTTTGACACAATTGTGCACAAGCCATTTACATTTCTTTACAAGGACATCCATAAATGTACAGATCTGTTAATAATTTAATCATCAGCAATAGCAAACAGATCTCCTCATTAACATATTCCTACTTAAAATGCAGGCATCAGTACAGAGGGCACACTGTAACCACAAGGGGGCACATATATCCATCCTGTGTTTTTGATAATGCAGCAATAATGCTACGCACAATTATTGCTTGTTGGCCTTCCTGACATGCTCAGCTACGTGCATCTACTATATCCTGTCATCATTTTTCACTTCATTTATGCCCTCTGCAGATTATATGAAACATTTACTTTGCTTGGGATGTAATCATATTTGCAAATGGATGATTAAATCACATTAAGAGTAAAACGTGTAGAATTACTTATGTGATACACCCATAGTCTGCACTATCCTAAGCAACTAATGACTGGAACCAAATTAACATGGTAACAAGCATGACTCTAAATAGATCAAAAGTTTAGAAGCATAGATATCTGCGTTTGTAATATGACCAAACTGCAGTCGGAGAAAAACCCTTGGCAAGGCAGGGCTTTCTAGCAAGAAAATCCCAGAGGAGTTAACTTGCAGCAAGAAATACATTCTAGATGCAAGACTTAATACAACTTTTACTTACAAGTACCTTTACATACTTAAAGACACAAGTCCAACACATAATTCAAGTAAAGTTGATGGTTTTGGCTTTCTTTCACTTATCCTGACCACCATTTTACACAGTTGGTACTTATTTTATCAACAAGACAGTTCCCTTCTCCTCTGTGCCTTTTGTGACTGTGACTATTGAACTTTTACAGGCTACCTTTGCAGTGCCATCCTTTAGGAGCTTCAATTTGTACACTTTTATATGGTCACAGACTGGAAGGAACCGTTTTACTTTCTTTCCGTGTACATTCATGAAAGACCGGCAATCCTGGGTCACAGATTACAGCCTACAACTGAGACCTGTGTTGTCAGCACTCCTTGGGGTCTCTGCTGGCCATCCACTGCTTTGACGGGAAAGGAGCTGTTTTGTAACCTCTACTACTCTACGTGTATAAGACTATGCATCCCACACACCGTCCAGTGCCGTTTAGAGAAGAACATAGGCCATGACCTAACTCCGCTGGTACCTGCAGTTACGATGTGATCTAAGACTGCTGAGCTTGGGCCCTCCTCTGAAGCAAAGCACAGTGCAGAGCATTTCAGAGGTCTCCAGAATCCCTCCAATCCCCTCTAAGCCCACACCACTCCACCAGGGCCTTCCTTAAGCCCACCGTGAGGACAGGCCTATTGGCCAGGCTTAATTTTTCAAACGACTGCCGCCACAATACCCATCTTGCCCTTAGGCTCCTACACCCTCCCAACAGGCTCATCATCCTCATCCAAGGGAATATAAGGGTGATACATACCTGCAACCTCACTGGAGCTATAGAAAGCCTCCGTTTGTGTAACTAGTAATCCTAATAACCTCTTTCCCCTTAGGTGTTTAATCCCTCAAGCTTTTTGTTTCCTCAAATTTGCTATCTACCATGGCTTCCAAGAGGAGAAGGGGATTTCTCAGTTATTTAAAAAGAAATAAAATAAAATTGAGGTTTCTGTTCTATTCGTCTGTACTTCTGGATGTACTGGATGTTGTTTTCTACATAAAAAAAGTTTCGCTCACTGTACTGCCATTGCAAATTTGGCCATACCCTCCACTATAAAGGTTATTCTGAAATCCTTCACAAAACTCCTCCTCCACCAAAAGGGATCTCCAATTTCCTTCAGCATCTCTAACCCCTTCATCTAGAGCCAAGACCATAGATTATGATAGCCAGGATGCTCCAGAGGATCAACCACTAATGGTCTCTTCCCTACACCAATTATTTGCATCCCTCCGTTATTCTTTACAATAAAATTTTAAACATATAGGGAGACATGTAGGCAAATAGGCGCGTTGAAGTGCATTGTGCAAAGTGTATAAAGCGCCTGAATCTTTGAAAGTGGCTCTTGTGTGCTCATAAATGGTGTCTAAAGTTCATTGTGCCTCGCCTATGTGTTTGTTGCATTATGGAACTTAGGCGCATTAGTAATGCGCCAGCATGTGTATACCCTATAGATAGGCTGGAAATAAAAAAAAAAATTATTAGAATAGCATGTCGATGAATAGAAACTATGGTACTGATTTTACTTGGTGGACCACAGGTCCCAGCAATACCTGTGGTGTGCTGACTCTTGCTGTATGTAGAATAAAGGTTGAGAGCAGCAAAATAAATTTCAAATTTAATGTAGTAAAAATTAAAAATCAACAACATCAGTGGCTTATTTAATGTAAAATTAGTTTAAGATTCTATTCATTTTAAATACATTTTATAGGAGGTATTTTTATATTTTTGGGATATATATTTTTATATTAATTTTATTTGATAAAAATTTTTATTAAAGTGAAATAATTTAATGTTATATAGTCTGATAATTATCATAAATTACTTTTTATTATTGTACTATTGTACAATAAATGTATTGACATTTTTTGCCCTAATGGCAAATCTAGCTCCACTTCGACTCAGGCAGACCACATTGAAATAGATCTACCTGTTCGAGCAGTAATGCACCTAGTTTTGCAGACCTGCAGTCATATAGGGCAGCTTGTATGAATGGGGCTGTGCCAGATATCTGGCGTCTTTTCAGCCCATTATCAGGTTCGCTACATTTTGAAATGGCCCAGACGCCATTATCAGGTGCATTACATGGCGCCCACGGTACTTTGTATTGAGCCTGATTTCGGGGGGGTATGTGGGAGGAGCGGGGTGCACTAGAACCGTAGCAAAGCTATAGATTTATAGCTTCACTACGGCATTTCTAGGTGCATTACTGCTGCAGCAGGTAAACCACTTTCAAAATTGTATACCTGAGCCAGAAATGTTGTACTAGCGCTACAATGCGCCTGATTTATGACCCGCTGTAGAGGGGGCACATAGCTGCTTTAACTCTTTACTTTCCTGTCTGGTTTGCCTCCTGCAGAACTTTCTGACCATTTTTTTACATTTACAGAAGGTTTTCCTGGATGTTTTTTTTACTCTACTGAAGGACGACCTACCTAACCTAGCTACCTACCTATGCCAATTTTGGCCAGAGGCAAGGTTTAATAGGGGATCGCTTGAATGACAATACACTGCAGTACACAAGTACCATAGTATATAATACTAGCGTTAACTTGTACAAATACCCAGGTGAAGATTTAAAACTACATTATTTTTAGATGTCACTGCCATAAAAAAATGTCGGAATTGTGTCTTTGTGTCGTCACCTCACTTTTGTTATAAAATTGGAATTAAAGGGGTTGTCTCACTACAAGGATGTCTTTTTATGTTAAAGATCTTGCAGAAACAAGTATCTTTGCAATATATGTCCATTAACAGTGTCCAACCTATTCCTAGAAATCCCCTCTTGTATGGGCTGCATCAGCTCCTCAGATCACTATAGCTACAGACCTGTTCAATCTCTCATGATAGGCTGCCAACACTGGTTGCTATAGCTACAGACCTGACTTCTACTGCAGCCTAGTGGAAGCCAGTAAACACACCCCATGAATTCAAAATGAAACCAAGAAAACAGGACTTAAGTAAGATGAATCGATGTAGTGAGACAACCCTTTTAAAGGTGGAAAGTCATATGCACTCTTAAATGGAAAATGATACAAATAAAAAACGTAACCCCATAACAACTTATTCCTGACTCAGCTCAGCTGACAAAAAGAGGTAATTTGTTTAAGAAAATACTAGTAAAACACCTTAAACACTCTTTACAAATCTGGTATCGACGGAATTCCACTGACCCACAAAATAAAGATAATGTGTCGCTAATATCATATAGTAAGTTTCCACAAAAATAAACCCAAAAAAAGAATTTTTCCCCTTTCACCCTACCTTTTTTTATTATTATTAGCCTGGCCCTCTAAAATCATTAAAATTTCTCATGTGGCCCTATGGGAAAAATAATTGCCCACCCTTGATCTAGGGTTTTGTATTATCTGACCTAAAGATTCCTGTAAAGAAGAGATCTTTGTTTTAGCCCGTAAAGTTTTAACATAGTTTAATAAGGTTTTACTTATCCCCATAAAATTACCATTAAAGCTTTGCGAAGTTCAATTCAAATTAATTTATAGAGATAGAGATAGTTTATGTCATAAATCTATTAATTGTTCTTCAACTGAATCAGCAGAGCATTGTAAGAATTAAACACCTAGGGCGATGTCCTTTCAGCCCAAAAACTGGTCATGTTCTCTAGATTTATAATCAGGTGCACTCCAAAATTAAGTGCATTATCAGACATGTGCAGTACTTTGTAATATGCCTGAGATCGGGGGGAGTTCTGAGTGCGTGCTGCACTATACCTGTATGATTCTACACATTTATGACGAGAGGACGGCACAACTGGGCGCATTACTGCTGGAACAGGGAGACCAAATTAAAAGGGGTTTACCTGAGCCTGATATCGCTAAATCTATAATGTGCAGAAGAACAGGTTCATAAATTCAGGCACATTCTACACTACTAATGTGCACAAAAAAATTGTCGTCTGAGTGTCAAAAATCATACATGCTCTGTATGCGCACCAAAGAGTGGAATTGGAGGAGGTATTGGGGCACTAAAAAAGAAATAATCTTCCAGTTCACGTTTAATTAAGTCTACATTACTTTGGCTTTTCTGGTGATAGTCGTTTAGATGCCACAAGGTCATCCATAACAGCTTTATATGATCAGATGCGACCAAGTTATATAATGTTGACTGAACAAACCTGTTCTAGAATGCTCTTGTTTACTAATAAAAAGTCATTGCACATATAGAAACACCTAGGTACCAAGAAGAAGATCTTCTCTTAGCAGAATAAGTGTATCTCCAAACACTGTGGAGATCTTCCTCATAAAAAGTAGAGCTCAGTTCCATGTTTTCTCTACCCTTGGATCTGTACAACTCCTTCAAAATTACAATGTTAAAATCTCCTCAGATCATTAAGTCTCCTTACCTAACATCCTTAGCAGCTTGAATATATTTTTTTTTTTTTTTTATCAATGGGATTTTCCTATCATTCGAGTTGTATAACGAAACAATATTATACTTTTTAGCATTGAGTATCTGAACCAACTAAATGAGTCTCATGAATTGTAGAGCACGTCATTTGGATTTGATCATGTCAATTCAAAGTAAAGATCTTTTAAAAGGGCAAGTTCAGGTCCCTGATATTGTATAAGATCTTTACTGGCATTTTACAAAATAAAGTAGATAATAGGAGAGCTGCAATACAAATAGAAAGGAAGCAAAACTAAGCATAGCTACCTGAAAGGTATGGAAGATGTAATGGGTGAGCGGGTAAAGCGGGTAGTGGATCCACTGGACCACTGCCGGGCTTGTTCCAAGGGGGTGTAACTAAGTGGCTGTCAGGCATCTTCACAGAGCTTTAGATGGTAAGGATGGCTTCCTCGACAGCCACCAGGTGCTACCTCAATCCCCAGCAGTGGCAGCTGACCAGACAGGCCTTAAGTGCCAATGCTAGGCACCAACAGAAATAGGGACAAAGTTATAGCAGACTAGGTGTAGATATCTGCAGGTACAGAACAGACAAAGACAGGACTAAACGGATGCCAAACAGGAAGGTTAAACAGAAGGCAAAGTGCAAAACATAGACAGACAGGACACAACACTAAGAACATGACAAGAGACAAGCAGAGACTTAAGCTAGGACTCAGACTAGGAACCAAGGCATAAACATGGCAAGAAAGCAGGCATAGAACATGGCAAGGAAACTCATGGACAAAGATACAGAGACATAGAAACCAGCTTGGAGACTAACCACAAGACAGCACACACCAGACTACTAACAAACATGAGACAAGACGCCACCCTAACACACCATGAGACTATAACATGCAACAACAAGGATCAGGCCGGGAGTGTAGGGAGAAGCAGGGTTATAACCAGGTGGAATGGGATTGGCAGAGGAAGCACAACCCCGCTGCACACTATGGGAATAAAGGAGTGCAAGATGTGGCCGCCACCCTCTATAGAGAGACAAGGAAACAGGGCAGCAGCCAAAATGGAGGTGCAGCATGGCCAGCATGGGAAAAGCCACACAGCAACTGCAGGAGGGTGAGCAGTGGCAAAAGGAGCGTTCACAGCGACAGGAACCAGATCTGCAATAGGAACACAGGTACGTCCACGGTTCGCAGCAGAGGCCGTGGCGTAAGGACAGGAACACAGCCATGTCCGCGGCCCAGAAAAGAGACCACGGCATGGACCATGACAGAAGACCTGTACCCAAAGGGGAAAAAAAGTAAAAAGTAAACAACAATCAACAACAAAGCAACATAACAATATTACATGGTAAATTTCCTGAAAAGAAAAGAAATTGAGGCAAATCTTGTCTAAGGAGCAGCAGAAGCAACAAACACTCATGGAATCTTTAGCTTAGTTATATTAGGCAAACCCTCAATAGAAAGGATATAAAGAAGGCCAGTCCACTGCATGTCTTCTGGGTAGAAATGGGTGAATTTCTTGAAAATTGGGTTCGCCGACTTCGCTGAATTTTCCAACAAAAAAACAGCTATTTCAAGGCTGCAGATAGCCTGTAGGGTGCTGTAGAACGTTGTGCCATGCATAAATATGCAGAGGGACTTTGTTGGTCTTTCATCACAATGCTGTGTTTCTAGTATGACACACAGATGACTGCCGCCGGCGCTCTTAGAATCCGCTTCATTCTAAAATCCCTGGGCACTTATGGGGTAAAACTGACCAAAAAATTGAAGCAGGCATGCAGCCTGATAAAGTCATGCAGCGCCAGCTGGAAAAAACAAGATGAGGGCTAAGATCCTACCCCTAGGCGTCAAAGAACCCAGAAAGTAGGTTACTGGGCCGCCACAGATCGCAGCACAGTAAGCGGGACATCACAGCAGGGATCACTCCATGAGGCTAGAGCTTTAAACTGTCACAAAATATGACAGAACCTGTTCTGTTAAACGCTGATACATGTAGAGGCCCCCCGAATGAGTGGAGAGGGTGTCGGCAGTAATTTTTCGTTGGAAATCTCTGGTCATTTTGCCCTTCCTTTCATCCGTCAGTGTCTTCTTTCAATCGGTCAATAATCCATCAGTATTGCTAAGGCCAAAAAACAAACAGGATTGTATACAAAACAGGATGACCAGTAAAATGGGATATTTGCATGTCTTCTGTGTTCTGTATCCACCTCCTGCTTTTTGTGCTTAACAATCCTGAACCATCCCCTTCCTTCTGAAAGTGAAAAGAGGGGAAACCCAAACCTAGTGCCAACGTCATTGACTATGTGGAGGGTGGAAACAACATTAGAAACCACAGGGTTGTTGCAGGTATACAGCGACACTTGGCAGCAGCATGAAGTCGGCCACAGATGTGGCACAAAGCCAATTCTGGAGGTGGCAGCAACCTCATTGAGCCCACACAGTGGCACAATGACAAGGTGGCGTTGACAGACATCAACAGCAGCAGCATGAGGTACGAGACTGGCAAAAGAAAATTCTGAGGAGGGCACCAACAGGAGTACGCACAGAGTGGCACAATGTACAAGAGTGTGTAGGTCACTGCACAGCCACAGCAAGCAGCAAAGGTCATGGCATGGGCACAATGACATTCTGGAGGGGCCAAAAACCAGTAGTTGGCCACAGCGTGGCACAATACAGAGAGTGGAGGATCCCGGCAGGACCACAGCATTAGCATGAGATCAACAGTTGGCACAATGACATTCTGGAGGTAGCAAAACCAGTAGTAGGCCCAGAGAGTGGAACAATGGGCAGCAGTGAGGCGGTCACGTCAGGAGCAACAGCAGCCGCATGAGGTCAGAAAGTGGCACCAATACACAGTGTGGAGTCACCGGCACAGCCACAGCAGCAGCATGAGGTCAGACAGTGTCACAAAGACAAATATCTGGAGGTGTCAAAAACAGGAGAAAGGCCCCATGCGTGGCACAATGACGAGTGTGGAGGTCCACGCAGCATCCACAGCAGCACATGAGGTCTGACAGTGGCAACACATGACATTCTGGAGGTGGCAAAAACAGGAGTAGGATACAGAGTAGGCACAATGACAGAGTTTGGAGGTCACACAGGAGCAACAGCCCAGCAGCAGCATGAGGTCAGACAGTGCACAATGACAGATGAGTAGGCTACGGCAGCATCACACAGCAGCAGCATAAGGTCAGACAGTGGAACAATGACATCCTGAGGTGGCAAATACCAGAGTAGGCCACAGTTGCACAATGACAGAATGTGTAGGTCACCGGCAGCAGCCACAGCAGCAGCAATGTGAGGTCAGCCAGAGGGCACTATGACATTCTGGAGGTGACAAAAACAAAAACAGCAGTAGGCCAAAAGTGGCACAATGACAGAGTGAGGAAGTTACGGCACGGAATCAACACATGAAGGATCAGAGAGAGGCAAAACACACATGTTGAAGGGTCACGGCAGCAGCATGAGGACAGAGAGTGGCACAATGTCAGGGTGTGAAGGTGACCACAGCAGCAACAACAGCAGGAACAGCATGAGGTCAAAGATTGGCACAATGAAACAGTGTGGAGGTAATGCACTCGCACAAGCACAGCATGATGGTCCATAGAGTGGCACAATAACAGAGTGTTGAGTGGGTGGCACTTACCCAGTCCCTGGTAAAGATGGTGTATTCAGATGGAGCAACTGGCAGCAAATTTGTGGCATCATGTGGGTGGCGGCATCAAAATAGTGGCTAATGCAGTCTTTGCACCCAGACACATTTCTCAGCAGTTTGGGGTGAGGCGTCCATGGCTGATGTAGTCTGGAGCGGCCTAAGGCATTGGGTGTGGAAATCCAGGCCGATCCACGCCTGAATATACATCTGACCAAGGTCAGTCGTTTTCCACCATTTACCCGTGGACAATCGGATTCTCCTTGGGGGTAACGATTAGTGAATGAGCGATTTAACGTCGCTATCTCATCGAGTCGCTAGTCGACTATCGGCAACATTATCAACATCGATTTCCGATAGTCGCTAAAAGATTATCCGCCGATGAACATAAAGACTATGAGAGGAATAACACCTTCATTCTTACACCCAAACAGGGATGGATACATGCTACATCTTAGGCAATACACTTAGGTTATAAAAGCCACAGAAAAAGAGTCACAGACCATTCACTATCCCTGTCTTGTACTACAGCATGACCCTTAAACCTGCATGACCACAAATTAAAAGTGTCAGAAGGCAGACTGATTTGAACCACCATTTTACTTGAACAGACATTGACTATCCCTGTCCTGGAATGCAGCAATGACCCCAAACCTGCATGACCCCAGATAAAAAAGTGCCGGAAAAAGGAGTCTTTGAACACCATCTTTAGTTGAACTGGACATTGACTATAATCCCTGTTCTGTACCACAGTATACCATTTAAACCTTCTGACCCACAATAAAAAAAGGTGGTGGGGCTGGGAAATAGGAGTCTTTAGAACCACCATTTTAGTTAAACTGGAACATTGAACTATAACCTGTCCTGGTCCACAGCAAGAGCCCCAAACCTGCATGACCCCAGATTTAAAAATGTGCCCCGCAAAAAGGAGTCCTATTTAACCCCATTTATGTATGAATGGCATTGACTAGACCTGTCCTGGGTAACCTACATCTGTTCAAGTCTTCCTGTACCTCCCTTTACAATTCAAGGAATAATTGTATCACTATTTTGTACATGCCAGTTATTTTAGTAAGTAGATTAAATATCCTAGAAAACAACCTTTTAACAACAGGATGGAATCCCACGTCTTGATTACCACGCGCCCAATAAAACTATCAGAGTTACAAAATACAACGGATGAACAAATTGTGTTTTTTGCACAATGACAAACAAGAACAGTTGCTAGAAAATTTTTTCTATCAGAATTGTCGTACAACGTGCTATTTGAAAAAACTAAGGCCGCACCACGTGCAAAACAACTATTTAAAAACTATTCGATAAATAAAAGTATTATTTTGCACCTATCAAAATACACCTGACGATGACGACAAAATTGCATATTCAAATTTTAAGTGGCAAGGTGGATCTATGAACAAAGCTGGCCTGCGCCAACAAGAGAAAAAAACACCTATCTAAATGTATACGATAATAAAAGTTGAGTACTTCAACAACTCAAATACACTGTGGTGATTACAAAATTGCGTACTCAAATTTAAGTGCAGGCAGCACAACATACAAGTTATATTGTCAAACCCAAAAAAACTGGCCAAAAAGTGTAATAAAACCCATTGCAAATGCAGGGTCTAACCCTAAACACAGTCTTGGGCTGCACAATAACCACTCTCCATTAAAGAGCTGTCTGTCAGTCTGTGTTACGCCCGCAGCCCCCCCCCCCCCCCAACGCGGCTGTACAGCGCTAGATGCTCCCTTAAAATTCTCAACCTAAGTATCTAAAATCTGCAAATCTCTAATCTACCTAAGTTCTAATGTTCACAGCTAAAAGCATAGATGTCCCCCTGAGTGAACAAATAGAACAGTGTCCTGAGCTGTTTGATAGAACAGAGCACACGTCCGGCTCTTATGTAGACACAGAACACACACTGATCATGAACAGGAAGCTGTACTATGTAAAACGCGGTCTCATGTGATTTTTTCCAGCAATCGCAACATACACAACCCATTCAATGACGTCGCACAACCCAGCTCACCCTGCTGTTTTCTGAAAGCTGATTTGCTGCCGCCAAAATCACAGAAGCATGAAATGGCGCGATATAAATAATTAGCCGCAGATTTTAACCTAAATTATCGCGTGAATCGACAAAATCCGATCAACAAAAACCGTCGCCGATTTCAACTTTGATGATAATAAATCGCTCACACAAGTAACGATGGCCCCAGCCGCACAGAAACACCGCCGCTGATGCCCACCGACTGCCGCGCGAACCAGCTATCTCCACTGCACAAACACGGCTAGTTGCGGCCACACAATCCAGTTTTTGGCTGCTCAGCTAGTCCCAGCGGATCATCTAACTGGGGTGGCAGAGAACTGTCCAAGTAGCCATCACCTGTTGGTTCAGGGTATGCTTCCAGGACCTGCTGCAGCTGGCACTGCCCTCCCCTCACTAAGCGGGTGAAGAAGCTGCCTCATCAGCGACTCCGACTTAGGTTGCTGATGATGGAGCTGGAGAACTGCTCCTACCCCCCACAACCTTCCCTCAGCAGTCGCGCAGTAGTCCACGTGAGCGCTGAGGAAACACCTGGTCAAGACCTGTCAGAGGAGGGACGATGCCGGGCACATAGGCAGTGCCAACTGACTACGGAGGATTTCTCTATAGTATTTGAGTTTGTCCTCCCTCTCTGCAAGCTGGGAGAAAATGCTCCCATTTATGGACCGGTATCGGGGGTCCCCGATAAGGGTGGAGAGCCAGAAAACATCCCTCTGCCGGATGGTTTTTTGTACTATTCAGCTTTCACGAGCCAAGCAAATCAGCATGCTGACTGCCATCTGTACAAGAGACTACGAGGGGCTGCTCCCTGCCTCCATCTCCACCTGTATTCTGCCAACGTGCTTGCGGGTCATCTGCCTCGTCTTCCTAATCTACAACAACCTCCTCCAGCTGCTCCCCCTGTTCCCCTCTCTTGTCACCTGGGTAGAAAATCCACTGATTTCACCAGACAATGCTTCTGCTCTAATGTCCTCCTCCTCCTCCTCTAGTTCAGTCCCCATCGGCTCAATCTCCAGTCCCAGTCACGTCTCCAGTCCCCTGCCCAGACAGATTTTTCAGCACCAGTTCCAGGACATAAAGCATGGAAGACGTTATTCATCAAGTAGATCTGGTTGACTGTCAAATAACGTTTGCCTCCTCAAATGGCCTCAGCAAACGCAGTGTCACGCATGAATCTACCACTGGTCGACATCACAAGGTACACAGGGAGTACTCCTGTCCCCTGGATCATCAAAAGATCGTTAATGGCCTTTCTCTGTTCATACAATCGGTCCAACATGTGTCAGTCTGGAATTCCAACTTGGTGAAACATCGCATATCACGGTTGTTTGTGGGTAGGCCATTCCTGTTTGCTGCAACTTGAGGAGGGTGTTCCTGCTTTGTAGAATGGCTGAAGGTCAAGCACCAGTTTCCTGGCCATTTTTAGAATCTTCTCAGAAGATCGGTGGAAGACTTCGAACCATTTCACAATCAGCATTGAACACGTGCGCCATACAGGGCGCATGCCACCCTCCTCGGTGCAGGCGCGTCACCTTGGTTCCTCCATTATGACCTTCACCATGGTTTCTGATTGCAGTAGCGTGGAGAGATAGCCACACATCGATTTCTGCTGCATGACGCGACATTTCCTCCGCTGAGTGACTTCATTCGCCGAGCAAGCCAGGTGTAGAACTGCGTGACACCTACACATGTGGGTCATGAAGGCGAAGTACTTGTGAGGCAGCAATAGGTGGTGGTGATGGAGGAGGAGGCGGACATTGGTGCGCAGGAGCACAGTTTGAACACGTGGAGGAAAAAGCGGCGTCTCTTGTCCAAGTTGTTGGTGTGGCTGGGCAGGAAGCACATTCACCCAGTGGGCCGTAAAGGACATGTACTTACCCTGACCATAGTTACAGCTCCACACGTCCATGCTGCCGTGCACCTTGGAACAAACTGAAAAGCTCAAGGACTGGCCCACCTTCTGTTCTACCTATTTGTGAAGGGCTGGTACTGCCTTTTTGAAAAATAAATTATGGCTTGGAACTCTCCACCTTTGCTCGGCACAGGCCATTAATTCTCTGAACGGTGCAGAGTTGATCATTTGGAAAGGGAGGGACTGCAGTACCAACAACTTGGACAGGAGCATGGTCAGCTTCTGCACCTTAGGCTGGCGCCATGAGTAGCGAGGTGCAGGAGCATCTGAACCGGGAGATGATGGCAAAGAGAAACAGCTCCCTTCTGCAGAGGTGGTGGAGCCTTGACTGGCTGCAATGGCATGCATGCCACTGGGCGCTGCTGCGGCGGCAGGATGGACCACCACATCTGGAGCACGTTTCTCCCAGGCCACCGGATGGTGACGCGCATGTGTTGACGCGGGGACCGTGGTGCCAACGTTAGCTCCCTGGCCACGCTTCACTTTCGGCCTACAGATTCTACATATACCCATATTCGGCTCCTCCGGTGTCGTAGCAAAGAAATGCCACACCGCCGAGTAGCTGATTTTACCGCCAACGCTCAGCACTGAGTGACTACTACCGACGCTGCCTCGTTGAGCCCATGTGCCGCTACTTTCTTGGACCTGCAAAGCAGGTTTTCTACCCTTTGGCTGCTTGACTCCTAATCTCGCACCGCTGCTACCCTGCTGCCACACAACCCACTTGCTGACTGCAACGCTGCCTGAGGCGCAAGCTGACGCCCTTTTCTCCTGACGATGATGAAGCCCTTGCTTCACCTGGCTCCCAAGTGCGGTCAGATACGTCATCATCGAATATTGTTGGATCTTCACTGCTGTCCATTTAACGGTCTTGGTATGCAGAGGCTGACCACTCACAACATGACCTCCCATGCCACTATCCACATCTATACTTTGCCGCCTACTGCAAGAAGCAGGGGATATTGGCCCCATTTCTTCGCTGCCAAGTCCTCCTCAAATTGTTCATCCTCGCTATATAGTGGCGCCGAGCCCAGACCACATAGTAGATCTCTGGCTGAGGGAACCGGATGGGACAGAGGCGGGTTGAGGACAGGTGAAGGCCGCTGACCCGCTCCCGGTCCATGCCAACTAAGGGTTGTGTCTGACGTTCCCACCGACTCTTGGCTGCGGTTGTCAGATGTCATCTGGGAGGAAATGGATGACCTAATCAACCAATCAAGGACTCTTGGTTGCTGGTCAACACACGGACACTAGATGACACCGGCAGTTCTGTCCTCACCGAGTGACCACTGCTGCGATGTCCCCTTACTGTGCTGCGACCTGTGCCTGCTCCAGGAATGTTTGTGCTACTGCCACTCGCATGTGAAGAGCCTGCCACCTCTCTGTCTGACATACTGTTTGTTCTAAAATGTACAGACACTGTTTGATGAAGATATCTGTATATGATAACTACACACCCTGTATTGGACTCCAAATGAACCCACTAACAAGCTTGGGTAACCCTTGGATATAAATTGCGCTCCACAAATGGGCAGGAAAAATTTACTTGTATGTGCCGTTTAAAAACTGTATTTTTTACTGAATAGAAAAGCGGAAAACAGGTTTAATTAACCTTCGAATATGAATTATGCTACAGGCAAAATTTCTTCTTTTGCTTTGAAAAACACCGTTTCTTTTACTGACTACAACAGCAGAAAAATGCTTAATTAACCCTTGGATCTAAATTGTGCAAAAGAAATGAGCTTCCAAAAATTACCAGCTTTGTAGCGTGTTAAAACGACATGTATTTTACTGACCACAACAGCAGAAAAACGCTTAATTAACCTTCGGATATGAACTATGCTACAGGCAATATTTCTTCTTTGGCGTTGAAAAACACTGTTTCTTTTACTGACCAAAACAGCAGAAAAATACTTAATTAACCCTTGGATCTAAATTGCCTAAAAGAAATGAGCTGCCAAAAAATTACCATATTATGTTAAACGATGTCTATTTACTAACCCAACAGCGAAAAATATTACCTTTGGGTCAAATGGCAAAAGAAAATAAGCTGCCAAACTTACCGCTTTGTAGCGGTTAAATGACTGTATTTTACTAACCACAACAGCAGAAAAAGCTTAATTAACCCTTCGGATATGAATTATGCTACA
This sequence comes from Phyllomedusa bahiana, assembly GCA_025379985.1. Taxonomy (NCBI): domain Eukaryota; kingdom Metazoa; phylum Chordata; class Amphibia; order Anura; family Hylidae; genus Phyllomedusa; species Phyllomedusa bahiana. The sequence continues at coordinate 20,321 of JAODAL010003218.1, forward strand.
GGCCAAAATTTCTTCTTTGGCGTTGAAAACACCATTTCTTTTACTGACTACACAGCAAAAAAACCTTAATAACCTTGGATCTAAATTGCGCAAAAGAAATAAGCTGCCAAAACTTACCAGCTTTGTAGCGTTTTAAAACGATGTGTATTTTACTGACCACAACAGCAGAAAAAAATTTAATTAACCTTTGGATTTGATTTATGCTACATTCAAAATTTCTTATTTGACGTTTAAAAAAAAAAACTTTCTTTTACTGACTACAATAGCACAAAGACGTTTAAGTAGCCCTTGGATATAAATTGCGCAAAAGACATAAGCAGACAAAAATTAACTGGTATTTGGATTGTAAAAACGCTGTTTCTTTAACTGAATACAACAGCAACAACAGGCTTAGATAACCCTTGGATATTCAATGTGCTCCAGAACTGAGCAGATATCATTAAAATGTATATGCAGCTGAATTGGACGCACACTGGACTTCAATTCCAACACCCCACAAAATCACAATTAGAACGTAAGAGAAGCAGTCTCTGAGAAAGCTGTGACACCCCCCAAAAATCGCTGTATGAAAGATCTTTCTTTTGTGTGAGATCTCTAATACTGGAGCTGCAGCAGCTACAACACGGCACAGAGAGAGGAGTGTGAACTGCCAGCATCGCGTCCGGACTTATATAGTGCGGGGGCTCACAAAAATCCCGCCGGTTTTTTATTGGCTTCATCTCTGCTCATGTCATTGAGGGTCCTCCTTTCTTCCTTCCAGACTTCTTTGCCCCATGTAATTCCATGTGTTCGCAGCTATTTTATCAATTAAAAACACGCTTCGTTCCAGCGAATCACCCCAAACTTGGACTTCGTTCAGAATCAAAGTTTTCCTGAAATTCTAAACGAATTCCACTTCATTAGAATCGATTCGCCCATCTCTACTCCTGGGTCTTGAGGCCTTGTCAGACCAAAGCAGGATTATAATTTCTGGCCTTGACATTTCTTCCTTAGTGGTAGTAGGTTCCAGATTTCAAAGTCTTTCTATCCATGTCTGGGGAAATACACATAAATAGAAAAATCATCCTTGGTGATTATGAATTTGACAGGAAAACCCCATCAAAAAAAGTATTTATTTTTCCCTGAGGATCGTCGTGTGAAGTGCAAACTCTTTACGCCTCAGCATAGGGGTACCAGATAAATCAGGGAAAACTGAGATAGAGTGGAAAAGCTGTTGAATTTCTATTGATTTATGTGGAAAATGTGGATTCTGTCAGTCACTTCCCTGGTTATCTGTGGAGACAAGTTTTTCAGTTTTGAAATTCAATGGATCCTGTCTATAATTAGATCCCCTGATGAGCACTGTTGGAGGATCAACCGCATTAGGTTGGTGTAGAAGAAATTGAGGTGCTCCGGTTTAACATATTCTGGGATTCCTCTTATTCTCATATTGTTCTTTTTGAATCTAATCCAAATCTAGAACCTTGGTGGATAATCTGTGGACCTCTTTTCCACAGATTGTATCTATCAGGACATTTTGAGAGGAGGAAAACTTTGCCATTTTGGTTTTTAATGTAGTCAGTGGGGGAGGAAAAGGATTGAAAGTCCTGCTGAGACTACGGGAGACATGTATGAAAGGGTTTTTCACCTATTTCTTGTGAAAAATGCGGCAAATGAATGTGTTAGGTGCATTGTTCATAAGACTCAACACTTTTTAATGCACCTAACATGTGGGGGTGTTCTGGGGTGGACCTTCAGCGTTACTATAAGCATAGTCTAAAGCAGACATGGGCATTGTATGAGCCGCGGCATGCATTTTGCCACATATAAAGTGCAATACGTGGCGAAATACGTGCGCAATTAAGCGCACAAAGATGCTGTGTGAGCATACCCTAACAAAAGCTTCCGGGGCTGTTTGTGATGCCACCACCCTGGTAACTGACAGTTGCCATGGTTATGACAGTTTATTCATACAGAACAGTAGAAACATGTACTGTTCTGTGTGAAACAGCAATCTACAGATTGCCAAAATCAAGAGCCTTACGGGGACAAGTGAAAATAGTGTGAAAATAAAAAAAAGAAGTGAAAAAAGTGTACCACAAACACAAAAAAATAAAGTAGAAATATACACACTGCCCTTTTCCCATTACAATAAACTAATCCCCACAAAAAAGATGAAAAATAAAGTACACATATTTGGTATAGTTGCATCCGTAATGACCTAGCCTATAAATCTGTCACATTGTTTAAACTGGCCGAAGAACGGCATAAAAAAAAAAAAAAAAAAAAAAAAAGATGTGACAGAATTGTGAGTTTTGTTCACCCCATAGCACATAAACTGGAATAAAAAGTGAGCAAAAAGTCATATAAATGCCAAACTGGTACCAATGAAAACATCAGTTCATCCCATTCCTAAAAAGGTATGGCTATCAGAAGATAGTGATAAATAAATATTACGTAAAAACAAATGACACCAGTGCTAACTCTTCTATATATCTCCCAACTCAATATAGCAATATTCCGGAAAATAGAATAGCTCAACAATCAGAAAGCAATGATAAACACCTGATCCAATAGTGGTTGATCCATGTTTAGCTCTTCTATCCCAATCAAGTCTGTATCTTACTCCTAAAGGTCATTTTAAAATGTACATAAAAGCACCAGAAGATTACAAGAACACTTGCAACATACCTGAAAACACATTCCGTAAACTGCATCTGATAGTACGATATCCACAGCGATCCACTTCACTGACAAAGTAAGGAACGTTCATGTTTGAATTAACCGAGCGCTCTGGCCGACAGCGCTCAGGTCTCCAACACATAAAAAACTAGCTGGCAGGCAAAGGTGATGTAACCTAGACTGCAGGGGCCTGTCCAACACAAAAATAATAATAGTGTCCAATATTTTTGTATTGGTCAGGCCCGTGTAACCTCGGTGATGTCACTTTAGCCTACCAGCTAGTTTTGACGTGTTGGAGCCTTGAGCGCTTCCGGCCGGAGCGCTCGTTTAATTCAAACACGAACGTTCCTTACTTTGTCAGTGAAGTGGATCGCTGTGGATATCGTACAATCGGAAGCAGTCTACAGAATGTGCTTTTAGGTATGTGGCAAGTGTTCTTGTAATCTTCTGGTGCTTTTATGTGTATTTTAAAATGACCCCTAGGAGTGAGATACAGAGTTGATTGGGATAGAAGAGCTGATCGTGGATTAACAACTATTGGATCAGGTGTTTATAATTGCTTAAATCAATAGTGATTGTTGAGCTATTCTATTTTGCGGACAATTGCTATATTGAGTTGGGAGATATATAGAAGAGTTAGCACTGGAGTCATTTGGTTTTACGTATAATTGATAATTAAAGTTTGGGAAGCGGGCAGAGTAATCCATTGACATTTTTTCAGCAGCTCTCTCTTATATTGGCGCTTGTGCGTTAAACTTTTTACTAGATACATAAATATTGTTTTACACAATAAAAACACTTTTTCTTTTTTTTTTAAGTGCTACTATCGTACATAAATATCTATATAAATCGGGTATCACTGTATCGCATTGACCCACAGAGTAAAACTAACATGTCACAAACACTGCATGATCAGCACTGTTAAAAATAAAAATCATTACCAAAATTGTTGTATTTTCTTCATCCTGCCTCTCACAAAATGGATTTAAATATCATCAAAAAGCCATATCCCCTGCAAAATGATACCAATAAAAACATAAGATGACATTATTGATGTCAGTCACATATTGTGTGCAACACTGGCCTGGTTTAGAGATACTACCCCTGGGAAGATTTTTATTTCACAGAGTCATAAATTGTGGATACTCACCCAGGACCATTCCTCCGCACATGCCAGTAATCCTGTTGGGGTGCATAAATCTATAGACTTTTTCTCTCCTTTAGTGCTTCTTTCTGGTTCGGGATGCCAAGTACTTTGTGGAGGCATTTTCTACTACACATGTGCCCAAAATAAGAGTTGACAGCAAAGGCCTGCAGGCTTATTACTACCCCTGCCATCCAAGAATCCCCATGTACTTGTATTTCTATGGACTTTAATACTGATTTGCCAAGTTCTTCTGACTTCACTGACTGGTCATCTTCATGGCTGTAGATATTTTTCTAAAGCACCACATTATCCATTATTCCATTATCTGGTCTTCCGTCTGAAACACACTTGTCCTTTTTCTGTCTAAATATATATTTCTCTTACTTAAACTACTTAAACATTTCTTCTCCGACAGAAGGGTTCAATTTACTCTTAGGTTCTGGTAAGCACTGTGCGATTTACTGGAATTTAAGCTAGATTTCTCTTCTGCCTGTTGACAATATTGTAGTCTGTCAGTTAAATTGAGCACATAAATCAGATTTTGGAGAAGATCTTTAAAAATGTAATTTCTGAAATCTACTTCCATGGGTACAATTTTATATAGAATAGTCCATGCAGACTCAATCTTTTCTTAGAAAGGTCCCCCAAAAATATCTCTGCTGTGCCGTTTGAGTTGCACATGACATATGTCCACCAGTGACTGAGATGTTCTGTTTAGATGCTCACGGCTCTGGATAACTCATGTAAATCTTATTTGGAAAACCATCTCTATTAACTTAGAATGTCATACCATGTTATGAAAAATGTGTTTTAATGACCACACTACTGACAATCATCAATAATGTTCTGTAACTATAGAGTGGCCTTTAAAAAATGTTCTGAATTAGAACATTTTAACTGAGTTAAAATGATTTAGATTTTTTTTATGTGTGTGCACTTTGTTTACTCATCATGCTAATATAATGTAGTAGTTTTAAGTGCAGTCCTAATCATAAAATTGTATGACAACATGATGAATTATGATGATTGACTAATTCAATTCTTCAGATAAAACCAGTTCTACTTCACTTGAATATATAGTCCTTTATTGCCCATTCAGATTGTGCATGCTGTATGGAAAATGGTGTTACATGCACTATAAATTTGTCCAGACTCATCAGAAAAACATGTCATTATTAAAAACAGTGGTAGGACTCAAGCCGAGCAATAATATGGTGCAGCTGCTGCGTACTGCATAATATGGCCGCTGCGGCTGAAAACTGAAGACTATTTCAGCAAAGAATGATTAGCATTTTGATCTTGACAAGCACTTTGTAGTCTGAATAGCAATTCCTAAGTGACTGTTGTCACCATGGAAAGTTGAAGCTTTTATTGTTTATGTTGTAGCGGAAGGTTTCATTTCTGCTCTTCCTGGAACCACTCGATCTGATGCTTAGCCTCTTCACATATAAATGTGTTGTGAGGGCAATTTTTGATAATTTACCTGCATTACCAAAATGCACATCCTGACTGCTGGAGTTTTGATGCACTTAATAATGCTTTATTTTATTGCCTACTTTTGAAGCTCATAAATATGCAGATTGTGATACATTTTAGTCTTTGTAAGAGTGAAGAAGTATGTACAGGTCTCTTATCCATTTGAGCAGAATAATATAAGACCATTTAAGAAGGACTATGACAGTTTGAAGCTTTTATTTAATCTGAAACAATATTAATCCCATTTCGAGGCACCATATTCTGAATTCAGAGGGGAAGTGCACACAGAGGTATGGTGGTCCCATAGCAAAAGTCTAATTGGGCTTTTTGTTGCATGAAATTTTTGGGACAGGAGACCAGATGCTTGCTATCTATGGGCCACATGTATGAAAACTGTCTAGGTCTACAATTCACTTTGTTGCCCATAGCAACCAATCAGAGTACCCCCTTCATTTCATATAGTACTCTGGAAGAATGAAGGGGGCACTCTGATTGGTTGGTAGGGGCAACAAAGTGAATTTTAGACGCGGTGCAAAGAGGGTTAATGTCTCGGCACTGCCCACCTCCACCTTAAAACATAGATAAGCGTTCTCCTGCAATTAACTATTCACATCCATTTCTAGTGGTGCTCAGTGAATATAGACAAAGTCTTTAAACCATAGCGGGCATGGAGAGAAATACACACGGCACTCACCACATCGGCAAATAAAATCTTCATTTATTTCGGCACTTTATTCCATGGAGGGGCGATACGAAGGATACATCCCTACAAGGCAACAGCTGTTTTGCGCTTAACCCACGCTTCTTCCTGGCCTCCTGGAGTAAAGTGCCGAAATAAATGAAGATTTTATTTGCTGATGTGGTGAGTGCCGTGTGAGTTTCTCTTCATGCCCGCTAAAGTGAAGTTTAGACCTAGATAGTTTTCATACATGTGGCCCTATGTGTTTTGATTTATGTAAGAGAGCAGGGCAATGTAGTTCTTGTGATGCCTCCTCTTTGGAGTTGCTAATATAGTGCCTGTGTAGAGATGGATGGTTTATAGTAATCAAAAGATTACTTTTTTTCATAATCACTGCAATTAATTTAGTTGGAAAATACAGCACACACTGTAATCTGTACCTCTTAAAGAGGTATTCTCACCAAGCTGTTTCACTTGGCCTGCTCTTCACAGCCACATTCACCTCTCACTTTCTGGTTAGACTGTGGGTGGTTCTACAGCAGTGATTGACACATCTGCTATTCCTTGCTGAGCCTGTTACAGTGACATACACACAGGATGCTTGCAAACGGCAGTACAGAAGGCTACAGAGCTCTAAAGGGATAACTATAGATAAACAAACTCCTATTCTAATGATAACACTCAGCACTGTGTTTGGACATGGCAGCTGGAGCAATAAGAGCAGAGAGAGATTGTCAGTAACCTACGGAAGCTTGTGGAAACAAGCAGGAGATAAAATCAGAAAAGCAATGCAATTGATATTAGTCTTTATTTACCTTGCTTACATATTTAAAGCTAATCATTGTGGGGATAAAATCCCTTTAAATCACTTGGTTTGTATTTTACAACTTTAAAGGGGATTTGCCAAGAGACCATTTACGTACCTCCGGTCAGCATGAGAGCAGGATGTAAACAAATCACGCTGAGTCATGAAGCTGCAGGGGAGAGAGGGTGGGGGCGAGTGAGGAGTGAGGAATCCAAGGGAGCGTCTCAAAACTTAAGTGAAATAATAAACAGTACAAGAGTGGATTCTCAATACAGCAAGACACAGCCTCAGACTGCACTGTCAGGAGGAGCCTTATCTGCTAAGAAGCTAATGTAAACAAATCACGGAGCTGAAAGAGAGAGAGACGCACACAGCCAGAGCACAAAGCTGCATAAGGGATCCTGTGACATGTTCACTGAAATAATCAAACTATAACTTGTGGATTCTGTATACAAAAGACAACACCTATTCTACACAGCAGCTTGAAAGCTTCTTCATGTTCCCTGTCATCAGATAAAGCAGGGATCTAATCACACTACAACTAGTTTATTCTGTATACAAAAGAAAACATATTGCTACCCGGTGCCTTAAAAACTTCTGCAGCTCAGTCTCATCAGATAAGAAGCGCTCTCTGCGCAAGCCCGGCCAGCAGACAGTAGCTCTTGTCAGGTCGTATCTAATAGAAGCTTTGAAGTAACCAAGGGCATGTAAGGAAGGCTGTAGCTCTCTCAGACTGCAATTTTTGTAATCACATATATTTAGAAAAGTGATTAAAAACCCATTTTGGAGGATCCCACGTCAACATTACATCGTGGCAAAACCCCTTTAAGTTCTCCAGCTCCATTAACGGGAGTCTGGTGCCAATACGTATAGAGGCACTGGAGTTGACAACTACTGTGTGAGGGTACTGTAGTTGGCAGTTATGAAAACATTAAGGCAAGTACAAACAAGGAACTCTTTAACTAGTAATAATAGGGCATTACAGTTGGTAGCTAAGGTGGAACTGTAGATAGAATTCATAGGTACAGGTATTGAAATTTCTGAGGTCCTGTCTAGAATTTAGGGGAACCTTTTGACATGCCTTTAATGAGTCTGTTGTGGAAAATTTAGCTTTGGACTTATTGAAATATGCTTATTACTTACACAGAAACTGTGGTAGTTGTTGCTATAGAAGTACTGAGTCTCTCTTTTTGATGATATACAGAATATAAAAGGGTCAAATCATGTTGCTGAGTATTCAACAAAAGTGTATGACAAGCATAGAAAATTGATTCTCCCATTGTACTCTACTGGCTCTTACATCAAAATGTAATTTTTACTTTAGGCAGAGATTATAAGACAGAGCAAGCAGCAATGGATATCAGAAAGTACTACAGCTGTGACGGGATGATGGGTGCTTTAGTCAGATGACAGATCTACTACTGAAAAATGGTCTTAGTGCATTTTAATCAGTACTAGATTTTTTTTTTTTTTTTTTAATAAGAGATGTCTTCTAATCTGGTATCTCCAAATCTTTCCATATATATCAATGACTGGCAATTATATGCCCAATCACCTCAATAATGGTTATGTTTGATTTTTGGTGTATATGTTCTTTCCCTGAAGTTGATGAGGCCATATGCCTCTAGTGACCCTCATCACTGGGAAAACCAGTAGAAAACTGGATGGAAATATAGAAAATCCTTTATTTTTTTCAAGCAACAACAGCCAAGGAGATCTGTTGATGCCCAAAGACATTAGAATGACATATTGCACTGCAATAGACTTATAGAATCTGCTGACAACAAGAATATTTCTATGTCTAATATGAACAATGTTTTCAATGGTGGATTTAACCTACGTCATTCCACTGTGTGCCCGGAAATAAATGGCCCACCAATGCCCAGTAGCCTTGAAATCTATTGAAAAGGAATGTATGTGTTGCCAATGGAGAACTTTAACCCAACTAATTGTTTGGCAGTGTGTTTGGTGCACCTATTGCAAATTTTTAAGATTTGAATTGTAGGACAGTTGCTAATTCCAGATTACAGAAACTGCCAGATTACCAAATGTCATATTATAGGAATGTTACTATATAACTTTGGGAAAAACCATCTTTTATTCTCTTAGACAGTAATTTATTCCAGTGCCTAGTAAAAATAGAACTGGCCACCTACTGCTTGTTTAGGTCGCAAAGCGTCAAATTTAACTGTTTTCCTGCTGAGCCTATGCGGCATTGACAAATCTTATCTTTATCCTTATGTAGAATGATGAAGCAAATACACCACATGCAAAGGTCAGGCAGTTTCCTATTACTGCTAATAATTTACGCTCCTTTTACATTTTTACATTTATAGAATCAGGTTCTTCTACATAAGCAAACACCTGAATGAAAATAACTAATGCTGCTCAGAAATATGATTGATGTTGATTTCTTAAGTAATCTGTGAAGCTTTTGAAGGCTTCTGATAGAAAACACAATTATCAATGTATTGCCTCTTAACAGTACCAAGACATGGAGCATAACAGATGAGCTGGAGATGACACAGAGATAAATCTAATGACTTTCTCAGGCGACATTTGCTTTATGTTATAACCAAAGTTCCACAATGTATTTTTCTAAATAACAGTAGATCATTTATCCACGATCATCTCATGTATGCTAAACACATTTAATGACAAATAGCCGGAAATGCTTCATGAAAAACCCCAGCACACAGAAATAATGTCTGCTGGAATATATCTCCTCTTCTTGATTGCTATGTGCTGTTATCAGTTCATCTCAGAAAGATGCAATTTTGTTTTTCTTTTTTTAAATGCCCTTATTCATAGTTGACATTATTATTTTGGAGTAAATAAAACAGGAATTATGAATAAATGAAAAGACCATGGACTGCTTGTATCACTATAGTGGCAGTAAGGCAAATGGTGCAGATTCATTTAATGTTAAGTGATTCTTGAGGTATAATAAGAGGTCATGATTCTCCTTTGCTATACAATGACCATTAATGTTTATCACCTATAGCACTGTGTTAAGCAGGTTTGCCACTACATGCATAGTTCTTTCAAGACACTTTTGTATTAAGCAGGTTTGCCACTAAATTCATACCTCTATTAATGCTCTTTTTTACTTAAGGGGTTTTTCCCACTTTGCAAAATCCCTTCCTAGGCCAGCTTGTAGATATTTACAGCATAAGCCAGATTTAGAGAACAGGAAGATGACCACGCTGAACAATTCTCCACAATTATTTCTATGAGAGGTCCAAATATAACAGAGTGAGTATGTTAAGGTATATTTGAAACTCCCATAGATTTGAAATGGAAAGTGCTTAGCAAGTGCAGTCATCTCCCTGTTCTCTGAGATTTTCTGGAGTTTGTTGTAGACATTGAAAATCTTAGTTTTCTGTGTCCTATGTGTGTTTTCTTTGTTATGATAAGTTGTAGCTTAGGGATAGCGCTAGGGTTATTTCCAGGGATAGAATAGGATCATAGGGGGTCTTGGTGTTAGGATCAGATGTCAGGAACAGGTTTAGAGGAAGATCCAGGGACAGTTAGCTCTTAGGGTCAGTTATCATATATTATTGATTTGCATCCGGATTAAATATATTCATGGTATTGCCACCGACTGCGTTCTTTCCATCAATTCTTGGTTGAACTTGATGCACATGTGTCTTCTTTCAATCGTACTAACTATGTAACTATGTAACTAATTGCCTTGCTGCCCTTCCACTTAATCATTTATTGGTGAGTCCATCTAGTTTTTTAGTTGATACATACTTTGTATAATTATTGCATGTGACTGCTGGTTGACTGTCATGTTACTTCTGCTTGTCGCCTGGAGTCTACCAGCCACCAAATTTAGCAATTCAAATTTAAATTTTAAGCTTGAAAAGGAAAAACCCCTGTTCTTCTTTGAAAAAACGAAATTTTGATTTAAGGGAAACCTTTACTTTTTTAAATTTCCCTTGCAAGCAGATAGAAATTTTTGGGACTTGGTAAATAAACACTAACGACCAGTATTTGTAAACCCGGTTTTAGAAACCCCCTTTAAAAACAATATATGGCCCCCCCATAATTCTTTCCCAGAGAACCAATTCCCCAAAAAAATCTAATGCTATCATAGAAAACACTACACCACTTTGTTTATCAAAAGTTCCTCCTTTTTTAGCCGTTCATATTGCATTTTAAAACTTACAATTTTACCAAAAAAACCAAAAATATATAAAACGCTTTTTAAAACCCAGTTTTTAGTACAATAAAAAAAATTTAAATTTCTTTGCTGGTAGACGTTCTCATAGCTTGATGAAGGAGGTGGAACCTTTGAAACCTAACATGTGTCCTACGGCACCACTCTTAACCGTCTCTTCATGAAAAAACATAGTAAAAAACCCCAGCAACATTTATTTTTGGGTTTTTGTACTAAGATGGGAAAAAAAATCAAATTTTTTTAATCCGTCTTCACAATTGAAGATATAACATGCCATGTAAAAGTAAAAACAAAGTAATGCACTGTTTTCCACAATAGCAAGGAATTTATTTGAAGAAGATCTGTGTCTTTCCACCCTTTTAAGGTTTTTGGGGAAACAACTGCTCTCCAGGGGATCACTATTAAGATGGGGAAAAATTTATTCTAACAAAATGGAATTTTTGTTTGAAATTTTTGGGAAAAAAATTTTGGTTTTGGAACGAAGTTGAACTTTGGGGTACTTCCCCCCCACGTGAACGAAGTGTGCTTTTGATTGAAAAAATTTGGCCCGTTTTGCACATGCGTTAAAGGGGCAAAGAAAATCTGGGAGGAAAAAGGGGGCATAGCCTGCATGGGCCTTTTGGGAGAGATGAAGCCCCAAACAGAGCCGGCAGGATTCTGGACGTTTACCGCCCAAAAAAGTTTCCGGGGGGCGACGGGGGAGTTTATACCGTTTTACTGAAGAGTAGGGAAGGTTTTTTGCCGCGGTGCTTTAAGATAGCGATACTAAAGAACTCATTTTTAAAACACGATTTTGGGGGGGGTCTCAGCTTGTCTCAAGGGCCGCTTCTCTTGAAGTTTTATTTCTGTTTTGTGGGGGGAAAGGATCTGAAGTCCCGGTGGCCCTCCAGTGCCGCTGCAAAATACATTTTTTAAAGCTTTTCTGCTTTACAGCATTACATTAAATTTTCCCCCCAAGGGGGTTTTCTAAGCCCGTTCCTGTTTTTATTTATTTAAAGAAACGTGGGGGTTTTCAATACAAATACCACTTCATTTTTTTTGGGTCCTTTTTAAAAATTTTTTTGGCCCAATTTTTCACCAGGGGTTAATTAAACATTGTTTGTGGGTTTTGGGGGACTAAAAATTAAAAACCCCCTTTTTTTCACCCCCCAAAAAAGGAAAAATTTTTCCGGGAGGGAAAAATTTTACAACCGAAGGTTTAAATTTCAAAATTTTTCCCCTTGTGTTTTACCGGGAAAATACACGCCATTGTAAACACGCTACCCCAAAGTTGGTTGTTTTTTTTTTGCCCCAAATTTTTTTGGGGGCAAAATTTCATCCAGGGGGGTTAATTTTAAAAATTGTTCTGGGTGTGGGTGACTAAAAGAACCGGGTTTTTTTTCACAGGGAAAAAAAAACATTTTTTTCCCGTAGCATAATTCACAAGTGAAGGTTTTTTACAAGTTTTTCCCCTTGATGTGTACCCTAAAATACAAAAACCCTTGTAACACGCTACAAAGCTGGGATTTTTGGGCCCCGCTCAATTCTTTTTTGCGGGAATTTTTTCATCCACCGGGGGGTTTAAATTTAAAACGTTGGGTTTTTTTTGTTAGGTTGATAAAAATTTTAAAACCCTCTTTTTTTTTGCCGCCCAAAAAACATTTTGCCTGTAACATAATTTTACAAACTGAAGGTTAATTACAAGGTTTTTTTCTTGGGGTGTGTACCGTAAATACCCCATTTGTAACATGCCCACAAAAGGGGAGTTTTTGGTTGCTCAATTCTTTTGGGGGCAATTTACATCCAATTTTAAAAAATTAAATTTTCTGCAGTTTTACTCCCGTTAAAAAAAAAACTTTGTTTTTCAAAAGCCACAGAAAAAATTTTTGTAGAAAATTAATCCCGAAAAGGTTTTTTAAGGGCCCCGTTTGTGCTTTTATATTCAGTAAAAAACACAGAGTTTTTCCCAAAGGACATTTCAAGTAATTTTCCTGCCCATTTTGGAGGCAATTTATATTTCAAAGGGGGTTTTTCCCCCAAGTTGTTAGTGGGTTCATTTTTGGGGGTAAAAAACAGGGTGTGTATTTAACTTAAAACAGAAAATTTTCCCAATCAAACGTGTCTTTTACATTTTAGAACAAACAGTATGTCAGACAGAGGGGTTTGGCAGGCTCTTCACCTGCGAGTGGCAGAGGCACAAACATTCCTGGAGCAGGCCCAGGTCGCAACACATCAAGGGAACGTCGCAGCAGTGGTCACTCGGTGAGGCCACAACTTCCGCTGTCATCTAGCGGCCGTGTGCTGACTAGCAACCCAAAGGATCTTTATTAGTTGCCTAGGTCATCCACTTCCCTCCCAGATGAAAATCTGACAACCCCAGCCAAGAGTCGGTGGGATCGTCAGAACCAACCTTAGTTGGCATGGCCTGGGAGCGGGTCAACGGCCCTCACCTGTCCTCAACCCGCTTCTGTCCCATCCGGTTCCCTCAGACAGAGATCTACTATGTGGTCTAGGCTCAGCGCCACTATATAGCGTGGATGAACAATTTGAGGAGGGCAGTCCACAGCTACTGGGCAGCGAAGAAATGGGGCCAATCTCCCCTGCTTTTTGCAGTAGGCGGCACAGTATAGATGTGGAGAGTGGCATGGAGGTCATGTTTTTGAGGGGTCAGCCTCTGCATACCAAGACCGGTGATGAGGACAGCAGTGACGATGAAACACAAATAGATGATGATGGAGCCGACTGCATTTGGGAGCCGAGTGAAGCAAGGGCTTCATCATCGTCAGGAGAAGAGGGCGTCAGCTTGCGCACCAGGTAGCGGTGCAGCCAGCAAGTGGGTTGTGTGGCCGTGAGTCAGCAGGGTAGCAGCAGTGTGAGGTCGGGAGCCAAGCGGCAATGGGGTAAAAACTCGCTTCGCAGGTCCAAGTATGTAGCGGCACAGGGGCTCAGCGAGGAAAGCGGGCGGTATATTCACTCATTTGCGGAGCGTTGGCGGTAAAATCAGATACTCGGCGGTGTGGGCAGTTCTTTGCTAAGACACCGGAGGAGCCGAATATGGGTATATGTAGAATCTGTGGGCAGAAAGTGAAGCGTGGCCAGGGGGCTAAAAGTGGCATCACGGCCCTGCGTCAACACATGCAGCTCACCATCCCGGTTGGCCTGGGAGAAACATGGCTCAGAAAGTTGTGGTCCATCCTGCCGCCCCCCAGCAACAGCAGCAGCAGCAGGCCAGTGGCACGCATGGGCCCTTGCAGCCAGTCAAGGCTCCACCCCGTCTGCAGAAGGGAGTGTTTCTCCCTTTGACATCATCTCCCGGTCCAACTCCCCGCTCCTCGCTACTCATGGCCCAGCAGTCATTCAGCGAGGCGATTCCAAAGAGACAACAGTAGGCGTCCAACCATCCTAAGGGGCAGCAGCTGACCGAGTTCCTTTCCAAGTTGTTGGTACTGGGAGTCCCTCCCTTTCCAAATGGTGGACTCTGCACCATTCAGAGAACTAATGGCTTCTGCCGAGCCGAGATGGAGAGTTCCAAGCCGTAATTTATTTTCCAAAAAAGGCAGTACCAGAACTTCATAAATATGTAGAACAAAAAGTGGGCCAGTCCTTGAGCTTATCGGTTTGTTCAAAGGTGCACGGCAGCGCGGACGTCTGGAGCTGTAACTACGGTCAGAGCCAGTACATGTCCTTTACGGCGCATTGGGTGAATGTGCATCCTGCCCAGGCACACCAACAACTCGGACAGGAGACGCCGCTTTCTCCTCCACATTGTCAAACTGCGGCTCCTGCGCCAATGTCTGCCTCCTACTCCTCCACCACCACCACCATCTCAGCCTCCACAAGTACTGCTCCATCATACCACATGTGTAGGGCACATCGGTGTCACGCAGTTCTACACCTGGCTTGCCTCGGAGAACGAAGTCACACAGGGGAGGAACTGCTCCGCATCATGCAGCAAGAAATCGATGTGTGGCTTTCTCCGCGCCAACTGCAAATCAGAACCATGGTGACGGACAATGGGAGTAACATGGTGTCCGCGCTGCACCGAGGAGGGATGGTCCATGCGCCCTGCATGGCGCATGTTTTCAATCTGGTTGTGAAAAGGTTCCTGAAGTCTTCCACCGATCTTCAGAAGATTCTGAAAATGGCCAGGAAACTTTATGCAATTCATCCATTCCTACAAAGCCAGGAACACCCTCCTTGAGTTGCAGGGGCAGAACGGCCTCCCCCAACACACTCTGATATGCCATGTTTCCACCCGTTGGAATTCCAGCCTGCAGATGTTGGACCGACTGTATGAACAGAGAAAGGCCATTAACGATTTTTTGATGATCCAGGCGGACAGGAGTACTCTCCTGTGTAACTTTGATGTCAGTAAGTGGCAGCTCATGCATGACACCTGCGATTTGTTGAGGCCATTCGAGGAGGCCAAGTTATTTGTCAGTCGCCAGGACTACGGGATGAATAACGTCATTCCATTGCTTCATGTCCTGGAACAGATGCTGAAAAATCTGTCTGGGCAGGGGACTGGAGATGTGGCGACTACATCTCGTTGCCACATGAGTCCGGTGGGGACTGAACTGGAGGAGGAGGAGTACATTGGAGCAGAAGCATTGTCTGGTGAAATGAGTGGATTTTCTACCCAGGTGAAAAGAGAGGAAGAGCACGAGCAGCTGGAGGAGGTAGATGGAGATGAGGAAGACTAGGCAGATGATCCGCAAGCACCGTGGCAGTATACAGTGGAGATGGAGGCAGAGAGCCCCTCGGAGTCACTTGTGCAGATGGCCCGCAGCATGCTGATTTGCCTGGCTAGTGACAGCCAAATAGTCAGCATCCGGCAGAGGGATGACTTCTGGCTCTCCACCCTATTGGACCCTCGCTACGGTCCAAATGGAGCCTTTTTCCCAGCTGCTGAGAGGGAGGACAAACTCAAATACTATAGGGAAATCCTCCGTAGTCAGTTGGCCACTGCCTATGTGCAGCATCGTCCCTCCTCTGACAGGTCTGACCGGGGGGTTCTTCAGCGCTCACATACTACTGCCCCGGCTGCTGGGGGAAGGTGGGGGTGAAGGAGCAGTACCAGTTCCATCAGCAGCAACCTAAGTCTGGAGTCACTGATGACCAGCTTCCTTCACCCGCCTAGTGAGGAGGGCAGTCACCACCGGCAGCAGGACCTGGAGCAGTCCCTGAACCAACAGGTGATGGCCTACTTGGACAGCACTCTGCCACCCCAGTTAGAAGATCCGCTGGACTACTGGGCAGCCAAACTAGATGTGTGGCCGCAACTTGCCGAGTTTGCAATAGAGAAGCTGTCCTGCCCGGCCAGTAGTGTGGCATCAGAGCGGGTGTTCAGTGCGGCGGAGGCCATCGTTACCCCAAGAAGAACCCGCTTGTCCACGGGAAATGTGGAATGACTGACCTTTGTCAAGATGAATCAGGCGTGGATCGGCCAGGATTTCCACACATCAATGCCTTAGGCGTCAGACTACATCAGCCATGATGCTGCTGCTGCCGTCACCTCCACACTGTGTCATTGTCCCACTCTGTGGCCTACTCCAGTTTTTCCACCTCCAGAATGTCATTGTGCCACTGTCTGACCTCATGCTGCTGCTAACGTAACCTCCACAATGTGTCATTGTGCCACTCTGTGGCCTGCTCCAGTTTTTGCCACCTCCAGAAAGTCCTTGGGGCCACTGTCTGACTCATGCGCTGCTGTGGCTGCTGCTGTAACCCCACACTGTGTCATTGTGCCACTCTGTGGCCTACTCCAGTTTTTGCCACCTCCAAATGTAAATTGTGCCCTGTCTGATCTCATGCTGCTGCCACCGTCACTCCACTCTCTGTCATTGTGCCACTTGTGGCCTACTACTGTTTTGCCACCTCCGAATGTCCTTGTGCCACTGTCTGACCTCATGCTGCTGCTGCCGTGACCTCCTACTGGTGTCATTGTCCCACTCTGTGGCCTACTCCTGTTTTTGCCACCTCCAGAATGTCATTGTGCCACTGTCTGACCTCTTGCTGCTGTGGCTGCTGCCGTCACCTCCACACTCTATCATAATGTTGCCACCTGAGCTCTCAGCTTGTTTTTTTCCAGCTTTCGCAGGCCTGACTTTTTCAGGCTACATTCCCGCTTCAGTTTTTTGGTCAGTTTTGGTCAGTGAAGCGATTCTAAAAGCGGCGGCAGTCATGTGCGTGTCATACTAAACCACAACATTGTATGAAGCCCAAGCCAAGCTCCCTCTGCATATTTAAGCATGGCACAACGTTCTACAGCACCCTGCAGGCTCTGTACAACCTGGAAATAGCTGTTTTTTAACGCGATTCGTCCCAAAGTAATTCGGACCAAATTTATTTTTGTTGGGAAATTCGGCGAAGTGGCCGAACCGAATTTTTGAGAAATTCGCACATCTCTAATCACTATCAATCTTTCCCTGCTTCTTCACTACTACTCAAGGTTAGAGCATCCCTGTTGTGTTTGTGACACTATCGATCTTTTTTGTCACTAATGTCATTTATTTTATTATTGTACATCCATTTCTCTGCTCTGCATTTTCAAAAATCAGTTTGGAACAAGACTGACACAAATGTTAATTGCAGTGCAATTTTTTTTATTAGTAATCCCACCAATAGATATGACCATTGCAGTCCTTAAACTAAAATGAAATGTAACATCAGGATTGTATGCAGACACTCTTGGGGTCCGATATAGCTATAATATTTTAACCTGCGTGATTTGGAATTATAGTGCTGAACCTTTTCGTATAAAATAAGAGATATATTTTTTCAAAACAACTACGAAATTCACGAACAAATTACTTCTTCAGGTTCCTACGGAACACATAGTTCTTTTGACTAAATATATCCCTTACTTTATACGAAAAAGGTCAGTGCTATAATTCCTAGGAACCTAGGAGTGTCTGCGTACCTTCCTGGTTTATTACATTTTGTTTTCAGCATTCCACGTGGATCATGGAATCGGGTGTAAGGAGCAAGCAGCACTTCCTGCAATACTCTGTTGATCCAGAAAAATCTGTGGTGAGTTATGGTGAGCTGTGTTAAGTTGTGCCGGCCACATGCACATCTCCATAAGGAGAGTACCTAATTTATTTGATTTTCCATTTAAGGGGAATTTAAAAACATACTACACATGGGACTATTTGTTTCTCTTTCTCTTTTTCTGTTTTACTTTAACTGAAGTGACTGAAATTGCAGATTGGTGAATTGCGGAGCCTGATCTGTCCATCTTTGCCTATAAATATGCACACTGTAAGCTTACTGTGTCCCTGTGCTCAGATGAACCTTATCTTTTATGCACTTATTGTATCATATGGTTCTCCTAGATTTTCTTGTTCTACCAGGATGCTTACCATAAAAATCATACAGTTAGCAATGACACTATGCCCCTCTTATCTGAAATTCATCATGGATGGTGGTTAACCAACCACAACATGGTGGACTCAAATGCTATATTTGACTTCATGTTATTTTTGTTCTTGAAAAAAAAAACAATTATATTATTTTTTTAATCAATCCCCATTCCCTCAAATCAGTATAAAAAGCAACATTGATCTTGCATTTTTAAAGAAGCATTTTGAAATATTAATTTTTATAGACCCGTGGAAAAATATCACTTGAATCCTCCATAATGCTTGATCTGAATGTATTTTTAATATGACTTTCACAGCAAAATAATTGCTATGTACTTTATTGTAAGGAAGGAACATTCTCATAACCATACAACAGTTTCTTATTAACATGTACACTTTCTTTGTGAGCTCCATAATTGTTTTTTGCAGTACTGCTGTGCATGGCTCTAGTGGTACTTGGCCGCAAAGGACCTGTGTCAAACATTTCTATAGATTTCCCTATGGCCTCTGCACTTTTTGACAGTTCCATCGTAGACTGCACAGTATCAAGGAAATTTCCCAAACACTTCAAGCCCCTGAAGCAGTCAGGACTCAGTCCTGAATTATAATGTGCTAATCTGCCAGAGGTGACACAGTGCTATTGAGCTAACAGGCAAACTTAAGCATAATAGTTTAAAATGGTATAAGTATATTTTCCAGACACAGTGGCATACATTTCTATATAATTAAAATGGCAAGAAGGGAAAATTGGTATAATACCAGCATTATTAAAAATAAATTATGCTTGCAGCAGTGTTTACATAAATTCACACTACATATCTTCAATATATACTAATCTTATCTGCAGTCCAAATCAATTAAATGTAGGTTATTATTAAAATAAACTCATTACTAAAGGGAGTTATGTCTCTGTGACTTTGTTAGGTCTCTTGCACATGACATTAGTTACTACAGCTACAAATTTTGGTTGGTAGAAACAATCTTGAACAATAACAAAATAACATTGAAAATATAATAAAATGAAAGAAACATAATAATGTACTAATGCAATAATATTGGAACCTCTACTGATTAAAATAAGATCAGACGGAAGTTTAAGATTTTTTTGTATGCAGACGACATGCTCCTTTTTTTTTGGGGGAGGGGGGTAATATTTACTCTGTGAAGTATGTCATCAACATATACAAAAAATGCAATTTTTTTTTTAGATTTAGTATTAATTGGTAGAAGTCTCATATTAATCCAACCTTGAAAATGTATCTTCTTCTACAGCTATGCAATGGAGTTAATGGAATCGTTCACTTACCTTGGTGAAATGATTACTAGGAATTTAGAAGACTATCAATGTAATCTAAAACCCGTGATAGAGCAGTTATAATAAGTTAAAATTTGAAATACTAGAATGCCTTTGCTAAAGATGGTTATTTTGCCTAATTTCTTACATATTCTTGTTTTTAAGAATATGAATCACACAGCATATTTTAAAGCATTGGATTCGGTGATTGGTGATCTAATATGGCAATATGAAACAGTATGCCAGAATTGAGTTTAAGAGTGGGGAACTTTCATTTTCCAAATTTTCTATTATCAAACTTCAAGCATCAAACTTTGGCACATTAAAATGTGTTGTGAGTAGAGATGAGCAAGCAGTAAAAAGTTCTAATTTGATTAGAACCTCGAACTTTAGTGTGTTTGGTTCGAGGTTCTACTTGAACTAGAACTCGAACTCTAACCCTATTAAAGTCAATGGGAGAAGATGTTTTGGTTTATTTTTATATCTATACAGGTAAAGAGAAGCTGTAATTACCATCCATAACAGTAAACTGGATATGTGGAACAACTTAGTGAAGAAAATTTTACTCTTTAAGAGTGACAGAAAAAAATGAGAAGCTAAAATACTTCATTCCTTTCAATGACTAACTGAAAAGATGAGGGCAACTTGCAAGCAGGAGCATAGCTATAGTAGGTGCAGCGGTAGCAGCTGCTATGGGGCCCTTCATCCTTAGGGGGTCCAAAAGCCCCTTTGACCAATAGGAGATTCGGAGACAATGTGTTATACAACAACTAAACCCCCAAAACTGCAAAAACTGAACTTTTGGGCACTGAGTATGATTTAGCAAATCAAAGCACTCTATGTAATATATATCCATTTGTATGAGAGTTAGGCATTATGTGAGCCTGCAAATGTCACCAAATAACAGCTTCTGGGTGTGAGAAAGATGCAGTTAGCAATACAGAACTCCTTAACTATTGATGTCTATGGAGAGGAAAATGCTATCTAACTAACTAAGAGCATTCTGTACAGTACAGAGAGTGAGCTGAAAATGGCATTCACAAGACAATACAGTGAAATATATATAACATTGTCAGGTGATTTTAGCAGTCAATGAGAGCCCTACACCTCAGCGATGACGTTTTTGACACTTCTCTGTGCTATGCACTGGTTGGATGGCCGCCAAAAGTGCAGAAAGGTGATTGGATGGCTGTCAAAAGTGCAGAAAGCTGCTGAAAACGAAACTGAAAATGGAGTGTTGAACTAGAACTAGAACTTTACTCAAACGAACAGTAAAATGATGGGTTCGGTGCGAGTTCTAAAAAATAGAACTTAACTTTTCTAGAACAGTTTGATCAACACTAGTCTTGAGACAAGTTTGGACTTATGCCTGTTCATACATCTCACAGAATAAATGTAAATCCCAGAAAAATTAAGACAAAACTTTATTGATATGCATTAATATCCCTAAACAACATACAAATACACAATAAATAATCTAAGATATACAATACTTAAATCCACCTTGTAAAGCTAACAATCCTTTTGAAATAAAGTAATTTTAGACTACTACTACTTCTATCACTCCATTAAGTGGCTACCATCTTTTTTATCACCACGGTTTTGGTGGTTAATACTCTAACTGCTGCATCCCTGGGAGATTGTTGAAAAAGAAGGAATGCAGAGTTTTTGGAATTTTTCTTTTGTCGAATTGTTATTTGTTGCACTTTGAAATGAGTATAAAGAATAGTTCTTGGATAAATAGAATGTTACACAAATTGAGCATCTGTTTTTAAAATGGAAATATAAAGTCTTTTGATTTGTTGCTAACAGAATAAGTATTGTTACACTTTGGCTTTTAGCACTGTATACAAACTTACAATGTTGTTAAAGGTCTTATCTCTTTGTCATTCATAACATGTGTTGTCACAGTGTCCTATTTCTTTGAAAATGCCCCAAACTAACAGGTATTGGTCAAAGGGCCTCACATTGACTAGTAACATCTTTGCTACAGTGACCTAGTAATACGAATTCTGGGCGATGAGTATCTGATTAAGAATGACATTCATTTTAGACATAGAAATTATTCTTGCAATTCACACTTCAATTGTGTGTTTTATAATTCTGCATTGTTGGTGTTCTGAGCACCTGCCAACATTATTGGAATGGAGGAGACAGGTGAATTATACCTTTTGAAAACCATACTTTAGATTTTATGTTAGAACTGTAAGGGTTTTTTCTTTCTACATTTTTTCTTTATTATTGTAGAATGTATTTCTCTTTTTGGCAAATTGATAGGCCAATGGATCTTTTTATATTGGGAATGACATTGACTTAAAAAATTGGGAATGACATTGACTTAATAAAAAAAAAATCAATAAATACATTTTTAAAAATTAGGAAAATAAGAAAATATTAAAAAAAAAATTGGGAAGAAATGTAGGATAAAAAAGGAATGCCATAAATTGATTTAAAACATAGCTGAAGTGGCATATCAATTTTCTGACCTCTTTCTTTTGTGATAGCTAGGTATCTTAACACCTCCAGTGATGGTGAAGTAGGTCCTTAGTTTAAGTTCTCTGTACCAACCCATGCTCAATTATTATGTTTTGGTGATTAATAATTTAAAAAGCATCCTTTAAAATGAACCTCTGTAACTTAAAGGGGGTTATACCACAAAGACATTTTGTGCCTAGTTTGTCCTGCTTCCGCTTTCAGTGTGTATAAAAGGAGGGCATGCCTTACCCAACAGTGTGCCCACTCTAGTCAAACAAAGGTATATTTGCACAGGGATAGCTGAGTGGTTAGCACTTCTGCCTTTCAGCATAGGGGTCTTTGGTTCAAATCCCTGCAGGAATCAAACATCTTTTTTTCCTCAATTCACATACCTGATTGAGGTTTCTCTTTTTATTTATTTGCACTTTTTGTTTAATTACTAGGAAGTACAGAAGAAAGGAGTAGAATGGCAGCATATGGGGTTAAACAATCATTTAGCTGGGAGTGGGTATTACTAAGCAAGGAAGAGAATAACAGTAGCTACCTGGTTGTATTCCCTA
This sequence comes from Phyllomedusa bahiana, assembly GCA_025379985.1. NCBI lineage: Eukaryota > Metazoa > Chordata > Amphibia > Anura > Hylidae > Phyllomedusa > Phyllomedusa bahiana. Next base: position 42,947 of record JAODAL010003218.1, read on the forward strand.
GAGACGAGCTGTACACTGGGGATCACTAAGGGAGCAGCTTTAAAAAAAAAAAAAATAATACAGAATTTTTAATAATGATGAAGAGTGAAAATGTTTATTAGTTAATTTGAAAGCTTCCCACACCAATTTTATTTTGTGGAAAAACCCCTTTAAGCTTCCTTAGCCCTTATTGAAAAATTTGTATTAAGACACATTATCTATCATGTTGCATTTATATTACTATTGTCTTATAATTTGTTTTGGTGCCTTTTGGTATCTTCAGGTACCAGGTCTGGGGTGCCACCGCTACTTCTGCACCCTCTTTAGGTACATCATTGGTACAGATTTTCCTTTCCTAACCTTTCTTATTGGCTTCAAATATCATGAGATGTATGGCCAGGTTGACTGCATTAGCTTTAACAAACAAAAAAACTTGATTTTGCGATATGTTGTCAGGAGACGTATGACTTATTTGTATCTATGCATGGCCATCCACAGCCACCAAGTGGTTATAATGTAAATTTAAGCTTGTTGAGGGTATGATTGAGCTGGTCACAATGTCTTATTGGTTTTATATTTTGAGAATTGTCTTTTGTGTCCCTAATTAAATTCATGTAAAGGTAAGCATGAGTATCTCATGTATATACAGATTTAGCAAAGATTAACAAAATGCTTTTAGATGTTGTGTTTTTGTCTTTGTTGTGAGGTAAGAACAGATAACAGGAAAATCCATTATATTACTATCAAGCTAAAGATTGCAAAATCACTGCTATACCTTCTAAAATGTCCCATTCTTATTGTCTAGAGACATTAGAGTAGCTTAAAAAGTATTAGGCTAGAAAGTCATATGGAAGAGATGTAAGCCAATAACTACTGTTAGGTAGTATAATGGGGATAGTATTGACAAATTAAAAGACCAAGGTTAATTTTAAGGTACCACCAATAATTGTCTACATACGTATCCATACTTGTAACTTTTCATGAAACCTTTATTATATTCCTACATGCATCTTTAAAATGCATATTTTCTTTCTGGACTTTATTATTGCATATATAAAGGAATATCTCAGCATCTATTTGCATGGAAATATACTGAAGCTTATAAATAATATACTTTTTATTGCAAGTGAGGAATTACAAAGATAGAGAAATATTCATTTATGAATGACCGGCACAGAGAGTTAAATACACGATGTGGACACATTCTTCTTATTTCTAAGAGTCAGCAAGTTTGTAGTTGTAAGTATTTGACTTTCAAATGATAAGTATAAGTGTACTACAAGTCCAGGATATATAAAAACTGATTAAAGATTGCACTCAAGGAATATTTAATAATGGCCTTCTTTATAATTTGATTTATACAACACAATTTATTACACAAATCTGATTTTATTGTATTATATTATACGAAAAATCAGGTTGCTCTATATCTCTGAGTGGCAGGAAGAAAATTATTTTCTTTATTTAATTTTCCTTAAATAGATTTAAAATGCTGCTAAGGTCTAAAGAATATAGAGTTGCTGTAGCATCATTACCATATGCATGAAGGGTACATTTGTTTTTGCAAGTATAGGAAATTTTTAAATAGTCTTGAAAACTAGTCTTTTAAGTAACAAAATTATCTAAGAATCAATGCAAAATGCAGTATATGTCACCGAAGAGCTAACTCTTTTACTCTGTATCATGATTTAGAATATGTACAACTTTACAACTTATTTTGTGGTTGCCTTAATGTATTTAAAATGAAAAATAAAGCAACTTTGCAAAATTTGTTTTGTGTACACAGCTACAATGGAGGAAGGAAGTACATCGTAACACTCTGTTCATATACCATATGTGTTGAAATTTCTTACCAGAGATTTTGTCATGTTTAAAGGAAAACATAGTGCTGTACGCAGCACTTTTTCCCATCAAAACAACAAACAGCTCTGCACAAATAGACCCATTGTAAATTAATACACCATGCATGGAATCGAGAAGTGTTGTGGCTTTCACTGTAAACAGATCGGTACCAATGAAAATATCTATTGATCTCCCAAAAAAGAGAGAAATTAGGCACTTTGGGAGGTTTTAGAACAGATTTTCAGCTCTTTAGAACCTAACGTTGAATCCCTTTCAGACCTGTCATACCTCCAAAAAGGAACCCTGCACTTGGACAAAAGACTCCTATGGCAAGGTGCATGGGTGCTGCCCAAACTGCCAAACCCTGCCAAACTGCAGACCGAAGCTTGTTTCCAGGCTGATCAGCTGCATCACAGCCAATAGCAAGCTGCCGAACCTCCCCAGCAGGCTGAGGCATGACTGCAGTCTCAGTGAGGCAGATGAACAGCAGAGACTCCCCAGCAGACTCAAGCCTTTCTCCAGGCTGACTAGCACAAACAACGAACAGCTAAATGAAAGAGTACTGTGCAAAGCTAGATAATTCTGATTGTCTAGATGATACTACAGAATGATGACACAATATTATTTAAGTGATTGTAGGTCACTCCACTGCATCAAGATGATGCATTGCTGGTGTCTTTTTAAAGACTTGTCTAACTTATTAAACCAAATCATTCAAATCTGCCGATTTTTTTTTTAACTGCATGTCACATAATGGTCACATCCTTTTTCCAACTAAGCCATGTTCTCTTTTCGAACTATGCCTTAGAAGTGTCAAAAGTACATAATGTGTTCAGACACTGCGATATGCTGTGCCAAAAATGTGGCATTTTTTAGAATATTTTAGTATGGCTTTCTGGCACTAACACAATAATAAATGTGCCTGACTGTGTCCATTGGTATAAGGCTGGCAATACAGTATCACTATATAGATATTTAAACCTTTTATGTGATCAATAAAAGTTACACAGTAATTGCTGAGCATAAGAATATATATATCTAATATATATCTAATAATATATATGATATATATTATATATATATATATATATATATATATATATATATATATATATATATATATTATATATATACATATATCTTATATTTTTTATTTTTTTTAAATGAGCATAGGTGCACGCTGAATGTGGCAGTAGAATACAAACACAATCCAACATCAGCAGAACTCTACTAGCACTCAAAACAGTCAAAAAGAACAGGAATTATTGTAAAAACATCCCTGCTACTTTAGATAAACAACATATTTGAAGTTCTTAGTGTACCTTTTTGATCAAAACCATAAAAAGCCTATCTGCCGTCGGCAAGACGACCTAAATACAGATTGGAACCTACACTATGTTACTACTCCTGGTAATATATGTATATGTCTATATGTAGCGGGCGGCGCCGCGCTCCGGCCCGCGGGCCGCAGGCTCACCCGTGCCCTCTCTCCGGGATCCCTGCCCGGGACAGGTGGCGCTGCTGGCCGCGGGACGGGGCACGGGCGCGCTCACTCCGGTCACTCACCTGACCTCGTTCCTGCTCTGTCGGCGTCCACTGCTGGCCGTGGCGCGCGTGTCTGCTCTCTAGCGCGCGCGCTCGTCCTTGTGCATTTAAAGGGTCAGCGAGCCGATAATTGGCTGCTTGCCAGGTGCTGCCCCTATTTATTGGTGACGTCAGCGGGACTTCCTTTGCTGGATCTATGTTGCCTCGAGCCCTAGAGAAAGCGTTCCAAAAGTATATTCTCGCCTTACCGTGTACCAGACCCCTTGCTACGTTTCTCGACTCCGAACCTCTGTCGCCTGCCCTGACCTTCCTGCCTGTCCACGACCACGAACCATTGCCGCCTGCCCTGACCTCACGGCCTGCCCACGACTACGATTCCTGGACTACGATTCTGTACCTCGCTGCACCTCGGCCGCCATTGCAAGCAAGTCACGTCAGGGGGGACGACCAGGTAGCCTCACGCCGTAGCAAGTCCATCCCGCTTTGCGGCGGGCTCTGGTGAAAACTGGGGGCTACTTAGATTCCGTTCCCTGGCGTGGCTTAACTACCATCGCTTGCGGTGGTCCAGAGGATCCACTACCCAGCCGTTACAGTTAGATCCAGCCATGGATCCCACCAAGGTGCCCCTGCCAAGTCTTGCGGATCTCACGAACATTGTCGCCCAACAGTCGCAGCAGATCGCGCAACAAGCAATTGGGTCAGCTGTCCGCCATGATGCGCCAATTCCTGGCGTCCCAGCAGCTGCAACCTGCCTCTTCGCCAGCGGTTCCTATACCCCCGGCCGTCCCGATGGCAACCGTGGGCCCGAAGCTTCACCTTCCTCTACCCTCCAAGTTTGACGGGGACGCGAAGCTTTGCAGAGGTTTCATCACGCAGTGCTCCATGCACGTGGAGCTGATGGCCGACCAGTTTCCTCCCGAAAGGTCGAAGGTGGCATTCGTTGTGAGCCTGTTATCCGGGAAGGCCCTGGCCTGGGCGCCACCTCTTTGGGACCGGAATGACCCAGTGACCGCAGACCTACAGGCCTTCCTCTCAGAATTCCGCAGCATCTTTGAGGAGCCTGCGCGAGCGTCTTCTGTGGAGACAGCGCTATTGAACCTACGTCAGGGGACTCCACACCCTAGCCTCCGAGCTGTCGTGGAATGACGCCGCTCTCTGCGCCACTTTCAAGAAGGGCCTGTCAAGCAGAGTAAAGGACGCGCTGGCAGCAAGGGATCTTCCATCTTCGTTGAGCGAGCTCATCCACCTGGCCACACGCATTGATGTGCGTTTTGCAGAAAGACAGCAGGAGCTCCGCCAGGAGCGTGATTCGGCACAACCTCGCCGTCTACCTCGTCTGGCTCCTGTGTTCCAGAGATCTCCACTGCCTCCTCCACAGGTTTCCACCGAAGAACCCATGCAGGTGGACCGTGCTCACTTGTCCGAATCTGAGCTGTCCCGCCGCCGGATGGAGAACCTCTGCCTCTACTGCGCCAGTCCGGACCATTTTCGTAGAAGTTGTCCGCAGCGTCCTCAGCGTTCGGGAAACGCTCGCACCTAGGAGCCGTAGGAGAGGCGTCCCTAGGTGCTCAGTCTTCCTCTCCACGACTGATGTTGCCAGTGGAGGTAACCACGGATGCTGGCCTATCTCTTCGGGTTCCCGCCTTCCTGGACTCCGGCTCTGCCGGGAACTTTATTCATGCCTCCTTGGTGTCTCGCTATCGCGTGCCAGTCATCCGCTTGGAAAAGCCGTTGCTCATCTCATCCGTCAGTGGGGAGCTTCTTAGTGACTCCATCCAGTTCATCACCCGGCCCGTTACCCTCCGGGTAGGGGTCCTACACACGGAGAAGATATCCTTTCATGTCCTGCCTCGCGCTTCTTCGGCGATCCTGTTGGGGCTACCCTGGCTGCAAGTCACGCACCTACGCTTGATTGGAGGACAGGCGAAGTTCTACGCTGGGGATCGGAGTGCCAGAATCTCTGTTTGGTGCCACCATGCCCGGTGTCCATCTCTCCTTCCCAGTCGTCCGTCAAGTCTCTACCGGGTCTGCCAGCGGAGTACCAGGATTTTGGAGATGTGTTCTCGGAGAAACAGGCTGAGAAGCTACCACCCCATCGGCCATATGACTGTCCCATAGACCTCCTTCCCGGAACCAGTCCCCCACGGGGTAGGGTCTACCCTCTGTCCGTGCCCGAGACTCAGGCCATGTCGGCTTACATACAGGAGAATTTGGCAAAGGGGTTCATACGCAAGTCCTCCTCGCCCGCCGGGGCTGGCTTCTTTTTCGTCCAGAAGAAAGACAGGTCTCTTCGGCCGTGTATCGATTACAGGGGACTGAACAAGATCACGGTGAAGAATCGCTACCCTCTACCCCTGATATCGGAGCTCTTTGATCGTCTTCGTGGAGCCAAGGTGTTTACTAAATTGGACCTGCGCGGTGCCTATAACCTCGTCAGAATCCGTGAGGGGGACCAGTGGAAAACTGCTTTCAACACCTGGGACGGTCATTTCGAGTATCTCATGATGCCTTTTGGGCTATGCAACGCCCCAGCCGTATTTCAGGAATTCGTCAATGACGTATTCAGAGACTTGCTGTACACCTGCGTCATAGTGTATCTGGACGATATTCTGATTTTTTCTCCTGACATACAGACTCATCGGGTACAAGTACGCCAGGTCCTGCGACGTCTGCGGAACAATCGACTGTATGCCAAGCTGGACAAGTGTCGGTTCCACCAGGCCAGTCTTCCTTTCCTTGGGTACATAGTCTCCGATCGTGGTCTGCAGATGGACCCAGCTAAACTTTCCGCGATCCAGCAGTGGCCACGCCCTGTCGGTCTTCGGGCGATTCAACGCTTCCTGGGATTCGCCAACTACTACCGGCAGTTTATTCCCCACTTCTCTTCGCTGGTGGCTCCCATCGTGGCTCTCACCCGGAAGAATGCCAATCCGAGATGTTGGCCCCCGTCTGCTGAGGAAGCATTCTCTCAACTGAAGTCAGCGTTTTCTTCAGCACCTATCCTGGTTCGTCCGGATCCGGATAAGCCCTTCAGCCTGGAGGTGGATGCCTCTTCCGTGGGAGCAGGGCCGGTCCTGACCCAGAAGGGCCCTAAATGCAAAACGGTTACTTCCTTTTTTTCTCCAGGACCTTCTCGCCGGCCGAACGTAACTACACCATAGGAGATCGGGAACTGCTGGCCATCAAATTGGCTCTGGAGGAGTGGCGACATTTGCTGAAGGGGGGCCCGTCACCCATTTGATGTCTTCACGGACCACAAGAATCTTCAGTACCTCCAGACTGCCCAGCGTTTGAATCCTCGCCAGGCCAGGTGGTCACTCTTTTTCTCTCGCTTTGACTTCAGGATACACTTCCGGCCGGCCGAGAAGAACGTCAAGGCTGATGCCCTCTCCCGAGCCTCTGACGTTACTGGAGAAGAACCTGTGTCCCAGCACATTATTGCTCCCGAACGGCTGATCCACGCGGCTCCTGTGGATCTTCGGAGGGTACCACCGGGCAAAACCTACGTTCGTCCAGCACTCAGACAGAGAATTCTGGAGTGGGGGCATAGTTCTCTTCTGGCTGGTCACCCCGGGATACGAAAGTCCCACGCCCTCATCTCACGGCACTCCTGGTGGCCAACAATGCCCCAGGACATCAAAGACTTTGTTCTCTCCTGTGTCACGTGTGCCCGGAACAAGATTCCACGCCATAGGCCCTTGGGCTTCTTAGTCCTTCTGCCCGTCCCAGAGTCTCCATGGACACACATAGGCATGGACTTCATCACGGACCTTCCGCCCTCTTCGGGGAATTCTGTCATCTGGGTGGTCACGGATCGATTCTCTAAAATGTCCCACTTCGTGCCACTCCCTGGTCTTCCCTCGGCTCCTCAACTGGCGGGACATTTCTTCCAGCATATTTTTCGTCTGCATGGATTACCCTCGTGTCTGATCGGGGCGTCCAATTTGTCTCCAAGTTTTGGCGGGCCCTGTGTTCTCGCTTGCAAGTTAAATTGGACTTTTCTTCTGCCTACCATCCCCAGACTAATGGTCAAGTGGAGAGGGTGAATCAGATATTGGGCGAATACCTGCGCCATTTCATGTCTGGCCGTCAGGACAACTGGGCCGAGCTGCTTCCGTGGTCTGAGTTCTCCTTCAACCATCAGGACTCTGATTCTACGGGCGTTTCTCCATTCCTGGTGGTCTACGGTCAACACCCACGCCCACCCCTCCCCTTGGCTACGACTTCCGAGGTTCCCGCTGTGGACAACCAAGTGCAGGACATCAAGGCCATTTGGCGGGAGACCCGACTTGCCTTAATCCGGGCCTCTGCCCGCATGAAGACCCAGGCCGACAAGAGGAGGAGGCCCCCTCCCACATTCCAGCCAGGAGATAAGGTGTGGCTCTCTGCCAGACACGTACGCCTCAAGGTCCAAAGCTATAAATTGGGTCCGCGATTTCTGGGGCCTTTTAGAGTGCTCCGTTATCCAGTGTGCTACAAGCTCTGCCTACCCCCTTCTCTTCGGATTCCTAACGCCTTCCACGTCTCCCTCCTAAAGCCCCTGGTCTTGAACCGGTTCTCTCGAAAGAGTGCGTCTCCTTCTCCGGTGGTAGAGCCCTCCGATGTATTTGAGGTCAAGGACATCTTGGCCATGAAGACCATCAGGGGTAAAAGGTTCTTCCTGGTCGACTGGAAGGGCTTCGGTCCCGAAGAGAGGTTTTGGGAACCAGAATCTAATATCTTGGACCAGGATCTTGTTCGCAGGTTCCTTCGGCCTAAAAAGAGGGGGAGACCTAAGTGGGGGGGGGGTACTGTAGCGGGCGGCGCCGCGCTCCGGCCCGCGGGCCGCAGGCACAACCGTGCCCTCTCTCCTAGATCGCTGCCCGGGACAGGTAGCGCTGCTGGCCGCGGGACGGGCCGTGGGCACGCTCGCTCCGGTCACTCACCTGACCTCGTTCCTGCTCTGTTGGCGTCCCCTGCTGGCCGTGGCGTGCGTGCCAGCTCTCTAGCACGCGCGCACGCTCATCATTGTGCATTTAAAGGGCCAGCGCGCCGATAATTGGCTGCCTGCCAGGTGCAGCCCCTATTTATTGGTGACGTCAGCGGGACTTCCTTTGCTGGATCTATGTTGCCCCGAGCCTTAGAGAAAGCGTTCCAAAAGTATATTCTCGCCGTACCGTGTACCAGACCCCTTGCTACGTTTCTCGACTCCGAACCTCTGCCGCCTGCCCTGAACTTATGGCCTGCCCACAACTACGATTCCTGGACTACGATTCTGTACATCGATGCACCTCGGCCGCCATAGCAAGCAAGTCACGTCAGGGGGAACGACCTGGTAGCCTCACGCCGCGGCAAGTCCATCCCGCTTTGCGGCGGGCTCTGGTGAAAACCGGGGGCTACTTAGATTCCGTTCCCTGGTGTGGCTTAACTACCATCGCTTGCGGTGGTCCAGTGGATCCACTACCCAGCCGTTACAATATATATATATAGTGCCTTGCGAAAGTATTTGGCCCCCTTGAACTTTTCAACCTTTTGCCACACTTCAGGCTTCAAGTATAAGGATATAAAATTTTAATTTTTTTGTGAAGAATCAACAACAAGTGGGAGACAATTGTGAAGTGGAATTAAATTTATTGGATATTTTAAACTTTTGTAAAAAATAAAAAACTGAAAAGTGTGGCATGCAATATTATTTGGCCCCTTTACTTTCAGTGCAGCAAACTCACTCCAGAAGCTCAGTGAGGATCTTTGAATGATCCAATGTTGTCCTAAATGACTGATGATGATAAATATAATCCACCTGTGTGTAATCAAGTCTCCGTATAAATGCACCTGCTGTGTGATAGTCTCAGGGTTCTTTTTAAAGCAAAAAGAGCATCATGAAGACCAAGGAACACACCAGGCAGATCCCTGATAATGTTGTAGAGAAATTTAAAGCTGGATTTGGATGCAAAAAGATTTCCCAAACTTTAAACATCCCAAGGAGCACTATGCAAGCGATCATATTGAAATGGAAGGAGTATCAGACCACTGCAAATCTACCAAGACCTGACCATCCCGCTAAACTTTCATATCAAACAAGAAGACTGATAAGAGATGCAGCCAAGAGGCCATGATCACTCTGGATGAACTGCAGAGATCTACAGCTGAGGTGGAAGAGTCTGTCCATAAGACAACAATCAGTCGTACACTGCACAAATCTGGCATTTATGGAAGAGGGGCAAGAAGAAAGCCATTTCTCAAAGATGTCCATAAAAAGTCTTGTTTAAAGTTTGCCACAAGCCGCCTGGGAGACACACCAAACATGTGGAAGAAGGTTCTCTGGTCAGATGAAACCAAAATCGAACTTTTTGGCAACAATGCAAAACGATATGTTTGGCATAAAAGCAACACAGCCCATCACCCTGAACACACCATTCTCACTGTCAAACATGGTGGTGGCAGCATCATGGTTTGTGCCTGCTTTTCTTCAGCAGGGACAGAGAAGATGGTTAAAATTGATGGAAAGATGGATGGAGACAAATACAGGACCATTCTGGAAGAAAATCTGTTGGAGTCTGCAAAAGACCTGAGACTGGGACAGAGATTTATCTTCCACCAAGACAATGATCCCAAACATAAAGCAAAATCTACAATGGAAGGTTCACAAATAAACGTATCCAGGTGTTAGAATGGCCGAGTCACAGTCCAGACCTGAATCCAATCGAGAATCTGTGGAAAGAGCTGAAAACTGCTGTTCACAAACACTGAACTCGAGCTGTTTTCCAAGGAAGAATGGGCAAGAAATCAGTATCTCAATGTGCAACATTGATAGAGACATACCCCAAGCAACATGCAGCTGTAATCGCAGCAAGAGGTGGCGCTACAAAGCATTAACTTAAGGGGGCCAAATAATTTTGCATGCCTCACTTTTCAGTTTTTTATTTTTTACAAAAGTTGAAAATATCCAATAAATTTCGTACCACTTCACAATTGTGTCCCACTTGTTGCTGATTCTTGACCTAAAATGATGGCACAAGGCTTCTGACATAAAGCTATATTTACAACAGCAATGTATTATCTTTACCTACATGTTAAAAACTAATCAATGAGATAACAATACACCTTTAATACACAACAGTTAAGAAGGGAATACATTAATTTACACCATGAACAAAATCAGCATTAGAGAAATTAGTTGGGGGTCCAACCCTTTGATGGGTTATCTGCAGTAAACAGAAAGAATGAGCCCATGTGCATACTCCAGTATTTTATCATAGGCCCATTTAAATTCTGAGTGATACTGCAGAGGGGCACAAGAGAGAGAGATCATTATGCCTTGTTCTGCTGATTGGTTGGGTTACTGGCTATTAATGTTGAATATTTCAGAATTAAGTTTTTTTTTATTTATTTATTTCAGTACAACAATGCACTTATTATAAGGCACTAGTCACATATTTATCTTACTGTTGCAATTTTTCATAGTAAAAAAGAATGCATCGGAGATTCAACAAGTTTGAGATCCACAGCAAAATCAGAGTAATTTTTATCTTGGAGAATCATTAAAAATAAGAATTTTTAAAGATTTAATTCTCCCCAGTCTGGTCATTTTAAATAAAATTAATGAATAATTGAAGGGTAGTGTTGAGCGATTGCGTTGGCTATCGAGATCGAGCGATAGTCGATAGTCGGCCGCTATCGATAAGGTTTTTCGATAGTGAGCATCGATTATGAGCGATTACCATTAAAGTCTATGGGAGAGCAACAACACCTTCATTATTACACCCAAACAAGGCTGGAGAAGCTGAAATTAACATACACAACAGTCAAATGGATATGTGCTACATCTTAGGCAACACACTTAGGTTATAAAAGTCACTGAACCTTTCAATTCACCTGTGGTGAATATAAAATTGCTGTTTTAAGATTTACGTGGATGCTGCGTCAATGAACAAAGCTGGGTGCGCAAAAGTCAAAAAACACGTATCTGTTATGTTTTCGTATAATACACGGTATTTTTTGCACCTTTCAATTCACCTGTGGTGACTATAGAATTGCTGTTTTAAGATTTACATGGATGCTGCGTCAATGAACAAAGCTGGGTGCGCAAAAGTCAAAAAACACGTATCTGTTATGTTTTCGTATAATACACGGTATTTTTTGCACCTTTCAATTCACCTGTGGTGACGATAGAATTGCTGTTTTAAGATTTACGTGGATGCTGCGTCAATGAACAAAGCTGGGTGCGCAAAAGTAAAAAAACACGTATCTGTTATGTTTTCGTATAATACACGGTATTTTTTGCACCTTTCAATTCACCTGTGGTGACTATAGAATTGCTGTTTTAAGATTTATGTGGATGCTGCGTCAATGAACAAAGCTGGGTGCGCAAAAGTCAAAAAACACGTATCTGTTATGTTTTCGTATAATACACAGTATTTTTTGCACCTTTCAATTCACCTGTGGTGACTATAGAATTGCTGTTTTAAGATTTACGTGGATGCTGCGTCAATGAACAAAGCTGGGTGCGCAAAAGTCCAAAAAACACGTAATCTGTTATGTTTTCGTATAATACACAGTATTATTTGCACCTTCCAATTCACCTGTGGTGAATATAGAATTGCTGTTTTAAGATTTACGTGGATGCTGCGTCAATGAACAAACCTGGGTGTGCAAAAGTCAAAAAACACGTAACTGTTATGTTTTGGTATAATAAACGGTATTTTTTGCACCTTTCAATTCACCTGTGGTGACTATAGAATTGCTGTTTTAAGATTTACGTGGATGCTGCGTCAATGAACAAACCTGGGTGTGCAAAAGTCAAAAAACACGTAACTGTTATGTTTTTGGTATAATAAACGGTATTTTTTGCACCTTTCAATTCACCTGTGGTGAATATAGAATTGCTGTTTTAAGATTTACGTGGATGCTGCGTCAATGAACAATGCTGGGTGTGCAAAAGTCAAAAAACACGTATCTGTTATGTTTTCGTATAATACACGGTATTTTTTGCACCTTTCAATTCACCTGTGGTGACTATAAAATTGCTGTTTTAAGATTTACGTGGATGCTGCGTCAATGAACAAAGCTGGGTGCGCAAAAGTCAAAAAACACGTATCTGTTATGTTTTCGTATAATACACGGTATTTTTTTGCACCTTTCAATTCACCTGTGGTGACTATAGAATTGCTGTTTTGATTTACAGGGATGTGCGTCAATGAAAAACTGGGTGCGAAAAAGAAAAAAAACATATCTGTTATGTTTTCGATAATAACGGTATTTTTGCACCTTTCAATTCCCCTGTGGGATATAATTGCTTTTTTTAAGATTTATGTGTGCTGCGTCAAGAACAAAGCTGGGTGCGCAAAAGCAAAAAAACGTATTGTTATTTTTTTGTATAATAACAGTATTTTTGCACCTTTAAATTCACCTGTGGAAATATAAATGCTTTTTTAAAAGATTACTGGAAGGCGTCAAGAAAAAGGGGGTGCGCAAAAGCAAAAACAGTATTTTATTTTTTTGTATAATCAGGGGTTTATTTCCCCTTTAAATTTCATGGGGAAAATATAGAATTGTGTTTTAAGATTTAGTGGATCTGCGTCAATGAAAAGGGTGTGCAAAAAAAAAAACCTAACTGTTATGTTTTGAAATGATACACGATTTTTTTGCAAAAAACAACCTGTGGACTACAAGTTTTGGGATTGTAATTTAACTGCAAGGTGGATTATCAACGTACAGGTGTAATGGGGTAAATTAAAATGAAACTATTGAAAGTAATAAAATAAAAAATGGATTTTGCACTAACAAAGAGCCCTCTTATAGAAATGATGTTATCCAATTAATTTCAGGCTCCCCAAATTCCAGGAAATTTTTCAATAGCAAACTGTTAATAATAAAATTCCACTACAATTTTAACTAAGTTTGGTGAACTTTATCCATGTTCTTTATACATAAGTTTGTCTGTGTTCCCCAGGGGCCCCCCCTTGCCCCCCCCGCCTTGAATTTACAGGGGGAATGGTTTTAAAAAATTCTCTAGCAAACTACATAAAATCTTAAATTTCCTAATATATCAAATTTTAAGGATCCGTAATAGTAAGGTTTCTCGGGGCAAAATAGACTAATTTCGCTGAGCTGTTTGGCCACAGGCAAGCGCGGGTCCTACCCTTAGACCGTGAGAGACACTGGGGTGAAACAGGAAACGGTTCTATGTAAAAGGTCGTGATTTTCCAGCCAATGCAAATAACATCCCATCATGAGTCCACAACATCTCCCCCTGCTTATTCTGTTTGATTCTGGCCCCCAAAAATTACAGGAACCCCGAAAAAGGCGCGATCTAATAGATGGGCCGTTTTTAAACCCTTAATTTCGCGTTGGGAAATTTTTCGATCACCAAAAAAACTTGTCGATTTAACTTTTCGTAAAAATCGTCAACATTTAAAGGGGGCTAAAAATGTATTCTCAAAACATACGCACACTTGAATCTGATTGCAACAAACAATTTTCTTCTGTGGTGTACTGAAACTTGTTAACCATATAATATAAATTTACTTTACAATGAAAATGGCCCCAACCTATTAAATTAATAATATTATAAAATCATAATTTTATAGAAAAAATTAAATATAATAATGGCAAATAAATAAAATATTTAATTATAATATTTTTTATAAATATATATTTTAATATATATATATAGATATAACGTGCCTTGCAAAGTTTTTGAATTTTTCAATTTTTCCCCACTTTAGGTTCAAACATAAAAAAAATCTTTTGGATTTTTTTTTTAATTATATTATATATATATATATTATTTTTTAATATTATATATATATATAAAAAAATAACAGATATAGATAGATAGAGTAGATATAGACTATTATTTTCAATAATATTATAAATATATATATAATATTATTTAATATATTATATAAAAAATTTTAAAATACATAAAATTTAAAAACGTGGAACTATTGCATCTTCCCTTTTTCTCAGCTTTTTTATTTATTTATTTACAAAGGTAATATTACCTATAGGTTGGCAATCAAAAGAAAGTTCATGTTAAGTATGAAATTTATTTATTTGCAGTCTTAGAAATATTTTATGAAGGTTTTTGCAAAGAGTGGCAGTATTAATTATTTCAGCATGTATATGTTTTGTAATGAACTGTGATCATAATACTAATAAAGTATGTTCATTTTGGGGATAAAGTAAGAAAGTAATTTATAGATACTTTGCCGGTTTTTGTTGCATTTTTTAATTATAGTGGATATGAAGGAAGAAAACGGTTTAATTGTTTCTCGCTAGCTTAACCAGAGATGTGCAGGGGCAAAGAGGCTTTCTTTTAAACAGAAGGCTAAGATATTCCATAGGTGTTTAGAATAGAATTGTAGCAGCAGGGGTGAGAAGTGTTATTTATTATGCTTTTTTTCTATCCTTTTTCTTGCTTCATTCAAGAGAATCTATCGTCAGAAAATAACCTATTTTTTAAATGGTGTTTTATTGTTTTTCTGTGTTATACTGTATATGGAAACAAATATTTCTGTTTTGTCATTAGCTACTTCAACTCCTAATAGGGGAATTCTTATCTTTTTAAGCTTGTGCAGTATACATTGGCAGTATGGTCAGCAGTCATCATCTCATTATTAACACATGAACACAGGGACATGAACACAGTGAAAGCTGAACCCTCTATTATAAAGCACATTATTACACTTTTTTTTCTAAATAAATTGGTTGTTTTTTTTATTTAAGATTTTTTTGTCCAGGCATCTACAATTCACAGTTCTATATTGTACCTCAAGCAAGAGGCCTGACCTCATAAACATTTTAAGAAACTTGAATAAAAAAAAAGGATGACAAGAAAATATGTCTCTATATAATGTTTCTGTATATACCGTGTAGTTATAATAAGTAAAAGATATAAGAGAATTTTTTTTTCAAAGATAAAGTTTTTTATTTTTCATTTCTTTTCATAAAAATTTTGTTGCCATCTTATTTTTAAAATTTATTTGTGTTTTGCACGTCTAAGTCTTTTAAAACTGTCCCATTACAGTGACATTGCTTATGGAGGGGTTGCTAAAAACAATGACATTGCTCAAGCAGGATGTCAGGCTATAAATTTAAGATAGCAGAGTTCTGTTTGTCATGAAAGGGAGCTTCTAGTAAGAAAGAAAAATTACATGCTGCCAAATCCACCTTTTTTGTGAGGAAATTTCCTTTGATTAATTTCCCGATAGTGCTCGTAACCCAAAATATGGGACAAGGCTTCTGACATAAAGCTTAAATTTTTCAACAGCAATGTTATCTTTTTTCCTAATTTAAAAACAATCAATGAGAAACAAAAACACCTTAATAAAACATTAAGAAGGGAATACATTAATTAAAACCCTGAACAAAACAGCATTAGAGAAAATTTGTTGGGGGTCCAACCCCTTTGATGGGTTATCTGCAGTAAAAGAAAGAATGAGCCCCCTGTGCTACCCCGTATTTTATCATAGGCCCCTTTAAATTCTATGATACGCAGAGGGGCACAAGAGGGAATCATTATGCCTTTTTGTGATTTGGGTTTGGGGTTTCGGTATTTTGTTGAATATTTTAGAAATTTAATTTTTTTTTTTTTTTTATTTCAGTACAACAAACATTTTATAAAGGACTAGTCACATATTTATCTTATGTTTAATTTTTTAGTAAAAAAAAAACATCGGAGATTCAACAAGTTTGAGATCCACAGCAAAATCAGAGTAATTTTTATCTTGGAGAATCATTAAAAATAAGAATTTTTAAAGATTTAATTCTCCCCAGTCTGGTCATTTTAAATAAAATTAATGAATAATTGAAGGGGCTATAAATGTATTCTCAAAACATACTGCACACTTGAATCTGATGTGCAACAAACAACTTCTTCTAGTGGTGTACTGTAACTCTGGTTAACCATATAATATCAATTACTTTATCTATGAAAATGCTGCTCCAACCTATAAGAAACATAATAATATTATAAAATCATAATGTTTATAGACAAACATTAAATAGTAATAATATAGCTGGACACTTCAGACGTGCTGCCGATCACTGTGACAGAATTTTCAGTACAAGCTACAGTTCACTTAAGCAAGCAGCCACAATAATTAAAATGACAAAACCACAAAGTACAGAGTGTTCAGTAAACTTTGCACCACCCTCTTCCATCAAGAGATCCATTTCCAAATGCTATATCCAGCTACCCAAAAAGGATACCTTCCAAATGTGGGCCCTAAGTCCTTAACCTCACCTGCGGAAGCGGAAGACGTTTTAAAGGAACTTTTTGGTCCTGGATTAATGAACCTGTCGTCACCTTCAGGACTCGCCCAGTCCGGCGTTCAGCAACAAACTCTTCTACTCTGTCGCGATCCCCCCCTCCAGCTACAGAGATTGGGCCCTCAAAACGTCGCCTCCTGCCGGACTCACCTGAGAAGAGTTCCACCTGATGCCCTCCTCGGACTATTCCTTGAATTACCTTTATCTAAAGGGTCATGAGTAATTCGAACTTTTGTCCCTACTGAGATTTTTTTGGTCCTTTTATACTTTATTAGGCCCCTTTGGGAATTTTTGAACTTAAATTTTTACTTATAGTTAGAATTTGTGAAATATTTTCCCTGTTCTAGGCTAGGTTCATCGTGAACATTACTAAACCCTTTTAAATCATGGGGGGTTTTAATCAAAAAATTTACGAAAAAGGGGGAAAAAATTATCTGGAAAAAACAAAAACAGGGCCCATACTCATGCTGAAAAGTGAGATGAGACGAACACAGACAGAGGAACCGGGGCCCCATCTATTAAAAAAAAATACCCAGGTGCGCTGTTTGGTGGAAACCCATACACTCTCCACTGGGTGGACAGAAAGTGCAAACCTTAAAATTACATCTATTCACTTTGCAGAAAAAAAGAAAAAAAAGCCACAGCCCCAAGGTTGGGAGACATACAGATGAAAAAATACCGAAGGGACAGCCGCTCACACACCTATGCATGGGGGGGGCGGGCTGGTATTCTATTGATCCGCCCCCAGTACTTTTGGGAAAAAAAATTTTTTCACATACTGGAAAAACACAAATATGAGGTATTGGTTAAATAATGGCCACTATATTGTAAGCCCAAGCCTTTTCCAGCTCCTCATTATGAGGTCCTAAACTCCAAAACACAAAATATACAGAGAAAGGGGAAAATCTTAACCCTACTTTACTGCTACAAAATGTGTTCCCCTCGAGATTACAGTTATAACTGCATTGTTATAGTTTTTCTTAACATTGGGACACTTCCTTTTCTTTTGGTGCGGGGGGTTGAGGTCGGATATGACATGACCTTTGACCTGACTTGTCCTTCTGGGAACACGCGCTCGCCAGAAAAAAGTGAAGTCTACGAGCAGAAGAGAACTTTTGGTTAGGAAACTCCCTTCGCGTTTTTTTTTGGGTTCTATTGTTTTGTTTTTTTGAATTTTTTTGTGGTTTTATGCTGGTGGAGTTCCGCTTATTCAAAGAGAAGCCCTTGAACGCCCGGTATTTTTCAAGGACCCCCCCGTATTGGGGAACTCCGTGGAAAAGTCCTCCTATCGTCTCCCTGAGAGTTGTCTCCTGGAATATTAAAGGGCTTCGTTCCCCCAACAAGCAAATAAAAATTGTCCGGTATCTTAAAAAACTGACATATTTTTCATGCAGGAGATCATTGAAAAAAGAGGGCTTTTTGCATGGGAAAGGTCGGGTGGGGATGTTTATGGCCTCCGCGTGGGGGGCAAAGGGCCGGGGGATTTTAAACCCCTTTCTAGAATTTTTTCCTTTTCCCTATTCTCATGGGCTCAGAGGAGAGGGTTGACTGTTTAACGGTCATTAAAAGTAATGGTTCACAGGGCAGTTTTTACAACGTGTATCCCCAACCAAAGTGGCCACTTTTTTGCTGATTTGGCCACAATGGTAAAGGCAGACACCAATACATCCAGGGTGGTGGTGGGGGACATGAACCTTGTCTTAGACGAAGTGCTAGACTGTAGTGTTGAGCGATTATTATCGACAAAGTTGAAATTGGCACAGTTTTTATGTTTATCGAAATTTTTTTGATCATGCGTAATTTAGGTTTTTAAAAAAGTGCATATTATTTGATTGCGCCATTTTCGGCGCCTTTCTGCATTTTGGCGGGAGCAAATCAGCTTACAGAAAAGAGCAGGGTGGATGTGTGGCGACGTCATGACTGGGGGTGTGTATGGGGGGCGATTTGGGTGGAAAAAACACAGGGCCTCGTTTTAATAGAACAGCTTTCTGTTAGCCTCAGTTCTCTCAGCGTCCGAGCAGAAGGACGTGGCGCTCTGCTTGTGGCCAAACAGCTCAGCGAAATTAATTATTTTTTCCAGGAAAAAAGCTCTACTGTTAGCTGTGATCCTTACAATTTTTGATTGGAATTGAAAAATTTTTTGTACTTAGGTAAGGGGAATTTTAAAGGGCATCTACCGTGTAAGTCCGGGGGGGACGGAGGGGGAGCCCCCCGCGGGGCGAAACAGCAAGCTCTTTAAAAAAAAACGGGTAAAGTTTACCCGACTTTGTGTAGACAAGCACTGCAATTGCTTTATTATTAAAATTTTTTTATTGAAATATTTCCTGGTTATTGGGCAGCCTGAACTTATATTAGGATACACATCTTTTCTAGTAACTGCAGGTCTCTTTGTTAGGTGCAAAACTCCACTTTAATTATCAGTATACATTTCAGATAGGTGTTCATTTTCAATTTTGCCCATTCCACCTTTGTTCATATATCCACTTGCAGTTAAATTAGAATCCAGCAATTTTGTAGTCAGCACAGGTTGATAGGTGCCAAAAAATACCTTTTATTATCCGAATACATTACAGATACGTGTTTTTTGCACTTTTGCCCAGTCCAGATTTGTTTATTGAGGCACCTTGCACTTAAATGTGAATACAGCAATTTTGTAGTCACCACAGGTGAATTGAAAGGTGCCAAAAGTACCTTGTATTATCCGAATACAATTACAGATACGTGTTTTTTTGCACTTTTGCCCAGTACAGATTTGTTGATATGAGCCACCTGCAGTTAAATTTGAAACAGCAATTGTGTAGTTACCACAGGTGAATTGATAGGTGCCAAAAAATACCTTTTATTATCTGAATACATTACAGATGTGTTTTTTGACTTGGCGCACTACAGCTTTGTTCATTGAGGCACTTGCACTTAAATTGAATACTGCAATTTTGTAGTCACCACAGGTGAATTGAAAGGTGCCAAAAAATCCTGTATTATCCAATAATTTCAGATACGTGTTTTTTGACTTTGGCGCACTACGCTTTGTTCATTGAGGACCTTTGCACTTAAATTAATACAGCAATTTTGTAGTCACCACAGGTGAATTGAAGGTGCCAAAAATACCTTGTATTATCCGAATACATTTCAGATACGTGTTTTTTCAGGTTGGCACTGGCCAGCTTTGTGATAGATCTACTTTGCATTTTATATTTGAATCCAGCAATTTTGTTTTGATTTGAGGGATTTGAGAATAGCTGTTTTTTGCCGTCTTTTAATAAGAGACTTTCCAAAACTGTTCCATACCTTATCAAATTTTTTTATTTTCTGAACATGGAGCGAAATTCAGGTGGAAAGCGAGCAAAGAGGGGGGTAGGACAGGGAGTAGAGGTACGAGAGAAGGTGCTCCTTCCAGTGTTGGAAAACAACACGCATGCAGCGGATCGTCAGTTGCAGGACCGTCAGGTCTGTCATTGCTGGGTCAGGGCCCTGTGAATCTCAGTAACGAACAGCGTCGCCATCTGTCCTTCAGTGGTTAATGAAAACCTGCATCCAGCAGTTTACCTCCTCGTCCTCCTCAGTCACGCCACAAATGTAGTCATCAGCATCACCAGCATCCGTCCAACATGAAGCAGCCCAAATGTCGACTCATGTACCTACCACTGTGGATAATCCATTTTCTGAAGACCTCTTTGATGACAAAATGCGGTTGAGGTCAGAAGGCATGTTAAAAGATCAAGAGGCCAAAGAGGATGATTTTCTCTGCTCTGACGCCCAGTTACTGATGCCATCAGAGGAGGAGAAGGAAGCCGGTCAATCGGCAAAAATCCCGGGCGGTCGACAAGCCTTGCAGTGCCTCTTGCTTGTAGCCCGCAGCTCCTGGATGCAGAATGTCAGGACGACAAAGTCACCTGTGTTGATGATGATGATGACGACATTGCGATCCAACGTGGTCTTTTCGCAGAATTTGCTTGCGAGCGCTTCATCACTGGAGAGGAGGAAGACGATGGGGTAGTGTCAGTACGGGTTCCGCCTCAAAAAGGGAGAGGGCGGTCGCAGAAGTCCGCTGATATGATTCCGCCAGCCACGGTCAGCGCAAACCCCGCTCCTCGCTTATAGCCGTCAAAAAGGTCCAGGACCTCTCAGCCTGGGCCTTTTTGAGTAAAGACTCTGATTCACCCACCCGATGTCATATGCCGTCTTTCCCGTAAACGCATAAGTAGAGGCAAGAACCTTAGGTGGTTAACCACCACCAACTGTCTAGTCACATGCAGGGGAATGCATGAGTTAAAAATGGAGGCAAACACTTGGCCCAAAAAAGGACAGACCGACGCCAAGCGTTCCTCAGTGCCCATTGTCTCTCAGAGTCATGATCGGGATCAGCCTCCGCTTCAGCCTCCACCGTCGCCCGAGTACCACCAGCACCACCAGAGAACCCATCTATCCCTTCTCCTTCCGCCAGTTTGACGACCTGCACCCCGTACAGCGGCCAGTCTAGCAGCCAGCCTTCTGTCTTCCAGGTTCGGAGCAGAAGAAGCACTTTAACCCAAGCCATCCCAATGCCAAAACCCTGAATGTCGGCATTGCCAGGATTTTGAAGTTGCCTTTCCTTTCTGGTGGACACAGATGGGTTCTGCCATGTCATGGCCCTTCCCTGCCCCAAAATACAGATGCGAGCAGGCATTTCTTTGCCAGAAAGCCGTCCCTGCCCTGGCAGCCACGTGTCTTCTAAAATTTAAAGGGCGCTTTGTCTGCATCTGGGGCCCGGAAAAGTCCACCCTGACCACCGAACATGGACTAGAAAGCACGGCCAAGGCCGTATATCTCTGTGAAAGCTCACTGGGTTGAGCTGGGGTGGATGTCTCTGGGGGTGACGGTGGCTCTCAGGCTCGGCGCACGCTTTAAAAACCCTCAGGGATGGTGCGGGGTTCTTTCCCCCAAGGTCTCTGGTGGCATCACGTGCCCAGAGAAACCAGCCGTGTTGAAATTAATCTGTCTTGGAGAACCGCCCCACACACAGGTCAGGAGCTGTGGGACGGCTTCCGCAACGGGGCCCGAGCGCTGGGTGGGTGCCAAAAACCCTTGTGCCAGGCAAGGTGGTGTGCGATAATGGGCGAAATCTGTGGCGCCCCTTAAGATCGGTAGACTGGAGCACTTCCCTTGCCTGGCACATTCATGAACCTTGTGGGTCCAGAAATTTCTAAAGAGCTACCCGGGTCTGGATGCCTGCTGAGGAAGGCTCGAAGTCTATGTTGCCTTATCGCCGTTGCACCTGCTCCGTCCCGCCTGGCTGCGCTGCAGCGTCAGCTCGGCCCCCCCGGGTCAACCGTCTCATTGTTGACGTGGAAAACACGCTGGAATTCCACCTCCACAGGATCCCAGCGATTGTGGCAGCAGCGCAAATGCCATTACGCAGTACGAAGTGACACATGGCCTGACAAGCAGCGGTTGCGGACCTCGGGGTGTTGAGCCACCGAGAGTAGAGGCAGGTGAAAGAGCTCTGCACCATCCTTGCCAGTTTTGAAGAATCCACCAAAATGGTCAGTGCGGACAATGTCAGCATGAGCATTGTGGTGATCTTAGTTCTGGAACGATCGTTGGACACTCTGAAACAACAGGTTCCAACAGCGATGGAGGAGGAGACGGACACAGATGCGGACGCGGAGCCTTTCTCTCGTCAAATCCACAAGGCCCGAAAAGTTTCACAATTTCATCGGTCTTCATTAGGCGTGGTTCGGGGTCCAGAGCTAGTGTAAGGTGGCGCATCAGCTCTCAGGGTGCATCATCTCAGGCAAGTCAGGGCTTTGTTGAAGCTGTGCCGGAGGCAGCGGAGGAGGAGGAGGAGGTATTCCTAGACACCGACGTTACCGACGTCCCTGCCTTGGAAAGAGGTTGGCGCGAATTTGAAGCAGAGGGGGAAAGATGAGGAAGATCAGTTTGCTAGTGCCCCTCGACCCAGAGGCTTGGGAAATCAAGGCTCCATCTCTCACATGAGTGCTTGGATGCTTCATTTCCTCCAACATGATCCTCACATTAAGGCCATAAAAATGAACAACAGTTACTGGGTGGCCACCCTCCTGGATCCCTGGTACAAAACAAAACTCAGCACTTTCCTTCCACCCACCCAAATAGAGAGTAAAATGCAGGAAATGGAGACCTTGCTGATTGATCAACTGGAGACATCTGTTGCGTCTGCTTCACGTTCCCCAAATGTCAAGGTGGAACAACATCAGCGACGTGACAGCAGTAGAGTGCCAAGTAGCCGTAGCGGCAGCAGCAGGCAAGGGTTGGAAATAACCCTAATGGGTGACCTCTGGCAATCTTTGTTTATCCCTCACCAACGCATGCAATGCAGGGCTCACATCCAACACACAGAGACCAGCTTAAGATCATGGTGCACGGACTATCTGCGTCTCAACACCGATTTTTTTGTATGTGCTCCGGACCCAATAACTTAGGGAGTATCCAAAATGAACGAATAGCCCGAGCTCGCTCGCCACGCCATAGAGGGTGTGTCCTGCCCAGCAGCCAGCGTCATATCTGAGCGGACCTTCTTACAGACAAACGCATCCGGCTTCCACAGATAATGTGGATTTGTTTGAACTTTCATCAAGATGAATCAGGCATGGATCTTGATGATGTTGTGGCCCCAATTGCGAGGTCACCGTAAGTTGACCCGGGCGGTTTTACTTCACATTCCTCTTAAACAGAAATGGTCCTCTTGAAAAATGTTTTTTAAAATGAAAAATTTCTTACTGCAATTTTTATTCTCTTTTCCCCAAAAGTTCATTTTGCTGGTTTTGCTGTGAGGAGACTGTAAAAAGACAGCAAGGTTTCATGACAACACTGTATTCCCTTTACTCACGTTTTCTTTAGAAGTATTCGCATTGTCAATGGTTTTGAGGTCATGTTGCTGTGAGATACAGCTATAATTATGGTCCTTTGGAACAGAAATGTGGCTTTTAAGTTTGGGAATTTTTGCCTCACAATTTTTAATAGTGGCTGAGAAGTCCATATTTATAATTTTTTTGGGGTTATGTAGCTGTGAGATACAGCAATAATCATGGTCCTTTGGAACAGAAATGTGGACTTCTAAGTGGCATTTCTCCTCACCATTTTTAACAGTGGCTGAGAAGTCATTTTTATAATTTTTTGGGTCATGCTGTTTTGGGAAAAGCAGCAATACTACAGGTCCTATTATAAAAAAATGTTGTTTCTAAAAAGACATTTGTTCTTCACAATTGTCCAAAGGTGGCTCAAGGGTCATGCTTTGAATTTTTGGGGGCATTTTGCTTTGAAATGCAGCTATACTACGGTTATTATAAAAAAAATGTTGTTTTAACAGACATTTGTTCTTCCACAAATTTTCCAAAGTGGCTAAGGGTCATGCTTTTTAAAATTTTTTGGGGGGATTTTGCTTTGAATTGCAGCTATACTACAGGTCCTATTATAAAAAAAATTTGTTTCTAACAGGGCATTTGTTCCTCACAATTGTCAAGAGTGGGTCAAGGGTGATGGTGCTGTCAGAAACAGGGAAAAGGTAGGACACTTTTAATGGACACATATTGCAAAATGACTTGTTTTTGCAAGATCTTTAACATAGAAAGCAGCAATCCCTGTATAGAGACAACCCCTTTAATACAATTATAAAAAGTGAAACAAAGACCTGGTGGGATTCCATCCTATTTTAAAAATGTGTTTTTTCTAGAATTAAACTACTAAAAAACTTGCATGTACAAACTAGCTGTTAAAAAAATTCTCTGAATTGTACAAGGGAGGTACAGGAAAAAATTGACCAGATGTGGTTATTCAGAGGACATGGAGTATGGAGGACGGACAGAGAACAAAGTACAGAGACCATTACCTCCAGCACGTTGAATAAAAGAGAAAAAGAATGCCAAGAAAAAGGGGACCTGGGTGGAACAGGAGCGTTAACCACCAGTATTTCCAAGTGAAGCTCAATTGGTCTGCACTCATACGGAGGGGCAAGCGCTACCCAGGACAGGGACCCGTATATGTCCCGTGAAAACTAGAATGGTGTTGAAAGACTCCATTTCCGGCACTTTTTAATCTGTGGGTCAGAAGGTTTAATTGCATTCTGGTACAGGACGATTAGTTAATTTTCCCGTTCAATAAATGGTGGTTCAAACTCCTTTCCCACTTTTTAATTTGGGGGTCGGACAGGTTTAAAGGTCATACTGCTCCAACGGTTTAATTGCGTGAAACTAAAAAGGTGGTTGAAAGACTCCTTTTCCCGGCACTTTTTTTAAACTGTGGGTCAGACAGGTTTAATGGTCATTTGCGGTACAGGAGATATAGTCAATGTCCAGTTCAACTAAAATGGTGGTTGAAAGAGTCCTTTTTCCGGCACTTTTAAATGTGGTGGTCATGCAGGTTTGGGGCTCA
This sequence comes from Phyllomedusa bahiana, assembly GCA_025379985.1. Classification (NCBI taxonomy): domain Eukaryota; kingdom Metazoa; phylum Chordata; class Amphibia; order Anura; family Hylidae; genus Phyllomedusa; species Phyllomedusa bahiana. The sequence continues at coordinate 67,955 of JAODAL010003218.1, forward strand.
TGCTGTGGCCAGGACAGGTATAGTCAATGTCCAGTGAAATAAAATGGTGGTTGAAAGACTCCTTTTCCCGGTACTTTTTAATCTGGGGGGCATGCAGGTTGGGCTCATGCTTGGCCAGGACAGTAATATCAATGTCAGTGAAACTAAAATGGTGTTTAAAGAACCCTTTTCCGGCACTTTAAATCTGGGGTCATGCAGGTTTGGGGTCATGCTGCGTTCCAGGACAGGTATTCAATGTCCATTCAAGAAAATGATGTTCAAATCATACTGCCTTCTGACACTTTTTAATTTGTGGGTGGATTGCAGGTTTAAGGTCATGCTGTGGTACAAGACAGGGATAGTGAATGGTGTGTGATTTTTTTTCCGTGGCTTTTATAACTAAATGTGTTGCCCAAGATTTAGCACGTAACCATTTGATGTGTGGCTGTTAATTCCAGCTTCTCCAGCCCTGTTTGGGGGTAAGAATGAAGGTGTTGTTGCTCTCCCATAGACTTTAATGGTCATCGATCATAATCTACTATCGACTATCTTGTCGATGATGGTCGACTATCGACCGATGTCGATGGCCAACGTAATCGCTCAACACTACTAGACAGGAAAAGGGCCCCGTGCATGACCCATCTGACTTCGGACTTATGTCTAACTGATAGTCATGTACTTAGATCGTTCCTGGATAACACCGACCTCAGAGATGGTTGGAGAGACCAACACCCATACAGTAGGGAATATTCTTTTTTCTCTCACGCGCACCAGTCTTGGTCCAGAATGGATTACATACTAACCTCTCAGGATCTCTGTAGGAGGATCGTTTTCGCAGAAATTTTTTGATTTTAATCTCGACCATCCCCGTTTAATGGAAATTTGCAGACACTTACCCTAAAAACGGAGGCGTTCGTGGATTAATTCGGGTTGGGTGGTTTTTTTTGAAAACTAATGCGAACATTTGAGATTTTTCCCTTTATATTGGGCCCACTGCAAGGGTATCTGCTTTACCCTCACCTACAGATGAAACTGAAAAGATATAGGAGGCATCTGAAAAAGAAAAGATTGTTATAGTCTTTTTTTGCAGATGGGGTCGACGACCTCCAGAAATGACTGGGAGTCAGCCAGATGGGATTTTGAGCTGTGGCTGAATAGAAGGGAAGAGGTACAACTTTCCCATTTATTCTCCACCTTGTTTAGATATGGGAATAAGGCCAGAAGAGTCATTTCCAGACTCCTCAAGGGCACTTATCAACCTTCCCCTTCACGTCTTTACCAAATCCTTCGGGCCAGCCCACTTCGGTCCTTATTGGATTAATCTCTTTTTTAAAATTTTTTTGAGAGCTTACTCCTCAGGAGTCCAATCCCATGATGAATGAGGATGGTGGGTGGTTTCTGGACTCCCTGTCTATCCCCAGACTCACCTCTGACCAACTTGATTATCTTAATGCCAATGTCTCCATCCAAGAAGTCCAATCAGCCATAAAGTGTTTGGCGTCCAACAAGGCCCCCGGGCCTGACGGTTTCACGGGTGAATTTTTTAAGGCCCTGGTGGAACCCCTCACTCCAACCCTACAAAACCCTATTTTTAATGACATTTAAAGTTTGGGCTATATTAGCCCGAGACCAGGACGCGTATATAAAGTTACCCCAAAAAAGGGAAAGGCCCCTCTCCTCCCTGCCCCCTAAAGGCCGTTTCATTGATTGTGTAGCCCAAAAAGCTTCTTCCAAGATCATAGCTATAGAATGGCAACATTCATCCCTCCTAATTTGGATCCTAGGAGGGCTTCTGAGGCATATTAGAAGGTAAAACGGTTTTGGGAGGTGCAAAGGGCGGTCACCCCCATTCGGAATCCTGTCCTGGTTGCTTTAATGCTAAAAAAAGCATTTAAAAAATGTCCGGTGGGGGTGGTTGGATGTTTTGGATAGACGAGATTTGAGGCCATTTCGGATTTTTATGGCAGTTTACTCATGCCCTACAGCGAGGTACCCCCGGGGTTTTTTCTCTCCCCCCCTTTTCCCCTTGTTAACGCACTCGACAGGGCTGCCTCCTTTCCCCTCTCCTCTTTGATATTGCACTAGAACCCCTGGCATGCTACCTAGAAAACTCAAAATAGCCTTGTTCTCAGATGACCTCCTCTTGTTTTATAAATCCTATTAAAACATCGTGGGGTGTTTTTTTCCCTTTAGCTTTTTGGGATTTTTTTGGGCTAAAAGGGCCCAATCCCTCGAAAGTGAACTTTAAAACTGCCCCCCTCCCGAAACATCCCGGGGACAATTGGCCCTCACAAAACCCTATGAAAAATGTATTACTTACCTGGGTTTAAAAGTTGGAAGAATTCCTGAAACACTGAAGAATTTAACCCCCATCCCCCCCTATTATGCAAATTACGGGACAGCTATGTAAATGGCATGGGACTCCCTGTCCCTCTCAGGTAGGGTATGCAAAAAAAATTGGTACCCTTTCCAAAATTTGCTTATCCTCTTCAACACTTCCTTTTGTTGTTGGATACATGGGATATTGAAAGCTTTCCCAAAAAATTTTTCCCCCGCTTTTTTGGGCGGGAGGGGCTGTTCCCCCTCCAAAAGTTGATACTCCCGGTGGAAGGAGGAGGTCTGAATCTACTAAACACACGGTATTATAACTTAGCGCCACCCCCGAACATTCGGATTGGAGGGGGGAAAAAACCAGCACAACTCAAATTTCGAAATGGAAAATGAGCTTGTACCCCTGGCCCCCCCCGCCTTCTTTATGTGAAAATTTTTTTCGCCCAACCACGGCTTAAAATTTCCAACCCTTTGCGGAAAACAATGGGGGATGGGAACAAAATTTTGAAAAGAGCTGCATCTCCCCTTTTCACTCTCGAAGCGGATTCCACTATGGGAGCACCCGGTATTCCCACAGGGTCGAGATAAACCCATGTTTGGCCTGTGGAGGAATAGCGGTGTTTATAGTGCCGGACAGCTGATGCATATGGAGGAAAAGAGATAGAATACTCAGTCTGAAGTGAAGGAGAAATTCTCCTTACCCCCAATGCACGTCTTCCCTCACCCCCAATATATCTAGAGAATTGTCCCCAAATTTGATATTGTAGATTACTAATATTCTTTACCCTTTTCTTCATTACAAATCCCGAAAAAGTGGGACTTAACCTCGGGGAAAATGAGACCGTTAAGAAAGGGAAACTCTTTCATGATCTGATTCGTTTTGGGGGTTTATTTAACAAAACCCTGGGCCTACATGATTGACTCTTCGCACATGAGATAACATGTCCTGCTGTCATTGTTACATTATTCTTGTATATATAATTTTTCGCTATTTATGTATTTTCATTCATGTGTTTCTTTATGTATATTGTTACATTGGAAAAAAAACAAAAATTTACAACTTTTTTTTAGACAGTATTCTAACCCCTGGGAAAAAAAATTTGTCAAAAAATAAAAATTAAAATAAAAGATAACCAAAAATTTTTATTTAAATTTTATTTGCTTGTCCAGAAATGATGCAGAATTTTATTTTACTTTTAAATATGGGGTCAGTCAGCATTATGACCATTGGCAGTTTTGGTGCCATACATGCAAGTATAAATTTACTGACATTGTGTTTGATATAGATGGTAATATATACTTATGGGTGGCATTATAATTAGAGATGGGCGAATTTCTCAAAAATTCGATTCGGTGACTTCGCGAAAATTTTCCCACAAAATTGTTTGGTCCGATTCTTCGGGGTGAATCGCGTTAAAAAAAAAAGCTATTTCCAGGTGCAAAGACTCAGGGTGCTGTAGAACGTTGTGCCATGCTTAAAAAATGCAGGGGGCTTGGCTGGTCTTAACAATTTGTGTTTTGTATGACCCAGAGATGCCCCGCTTTAGAAACGCTTCACTATAAAATTCCCGGGAACTTAAAAGGGCAAAATGACAAAAAAGAAGGGGAATGTAGTCTGATAATGTCATGCAGCACCCGCTGTAAAAAAAAAAAAGCTGGGGCTCGGTGGCAACATCATGACAGATGTGGAGGTGACGGCGGCGCCCAGCAGCATAGGTTCAAGAGTCACAAGACATTCTGGAGGTTTTAAAAAAACAGGAGTAGGCCCAGAGTGGACAAAAAACAAGTGTGGAGGTTACGGCAGCCGCCACACAGAGCATAGGTCATACAGTGGCAAAAATACATTCGGGAAAAGGGGAAAAAAAGTAGGGGCCACAGAGGGCACAATGACAGAGAGTGGGGTCACGGCAGAAGCAGCATAAATCAGAGGGGGCCAAAATGACACAGTTGGGGGCACGGAAACACCCACAGAAGCAGCATGGGGTCAGACATGCAAAATGACAGAGTGGGGAGGACGGCCACCCCAAAGCACAGCATAGATCAGGCATGGCAAAATTTCATTCGGAGGGACAAAAACAGGAGTGGGCCACGAGTCAAAATGACAGAGAGTGGATAAAAGGCAGCGCCACGCAGCAGCATGATCAGAGAGGGGCACAATGACATTCTGGAGGTTTGGCAAAACAGGGTACCCAAAAGGGGCCAATGACACAGGTGGAGGGCCATCAGCTCCAAAACAGAAAGCATGAGGTCGGGCGTGGCACAATAACTTCGGGAGGGGGCAAAAAAAAGGAGTAGGCCAAAGAGTGGCACAATGAGAATAGGGGAAAGGTAAAAGCAGCAGCCCGCAGCAGCGAGGTAGAGAGGGCAAAATGACATTCTGGGGGTGGCAAAAACGGATTAGGCACAGATTGGCCAATAACACAGTGTGGGGGCACGGCAGAACCACAAATCGCTAGGTCGACAGTGGCAAAATGACACAGGTGGGGGCACGGGCAGCACAGCTGAGTCAGGCAGTGCGCAATGCCCATTCTAGAGGGGGCAAAACATAGTAGGCCAAGAAGGCCCATGACAGAAGTGAAGGTCAAGCGCACCCAAAAGCAGCGCATGAGGTCAGAGGGGGCCAAAAATGACATTCTGGGGGTGGTAAAAAGTGTGGCCGAGTGGAGGTCACGGCGGGCCACATGAGTCAGAGAGTGCCCCAATGCACAGGTGGGGGCCCACGGGCAAAAACCCAAACACACATGAGGCCAGACAGGGACAATGACAGAGTGGGGAGAGCCGGCAGCGCCACACACAGAATGAGGTCAGGCAATGGCACAATGAATTTTTGGGGGGTGGAAAAAAACAGGAGAAAGGCCACAGAGGGGCAAAATGAAGAGAGTGAAGGGTCAAGGCAGCAGCCACAGCGACATGAGGTCAGAGAGGGGCACAATGAATTCGGAGGCGGTAAAAACAGTATAGGCCACAGAGGGCCACAATGACAGAAGTGGGGTGACGGCAGGAGCAACACATGAGGTCAAAGTGGCACAATGACGGGGTGTGGGGGACATAGCAACAGCCACACAGCAGCAAGAGGTCAATTTTGGGGCACAATAAACCAGTGGGATGTCACGGCACCGCAACTGCAGCAGCAGCATAGGTCAAGAGTGGCACAATGACAGATTTGGGAGGGGGTGGAAATCAGTACCTGGTAAAGAGGTTGGTGGCAGATGGAGAACGTCAGCAATCTTGAACCCAGACTCATTTCTCACATTTTTGGGTGAGGGCTTCATGGAGGGAATGAGTCTGACCCCAAAGGCATTGGGTGTGGAAACCCCGGGGCCATCCCCCCTGATTCGTCTTGACAAATGTCAGTCGATTCACATTTCCTTGGCGGGGTTATCCTTTTGGTAACGAGGCCCCCCCGCCGCACTGAACCCCCGCTCTGTTTGCCACCTACTGCCGGGCAGGACAGCTTCTCCACTGCAAACCGGAATTGCCCCCACACATCCATTTGGCTGCCCCAGTAGTCCAGCGCATCTTCTAACTGGGATGGCAGAGTGCGTATAGTGGGGCCACCACCTTTTGGGTGCAGGGACTGCTCTAGGCCCCTGCTCTGCTCCTCCTGGCGACTGCCCCCCCTAGGGGGGTGAAGGAAACTGTCATCATGACTCCAGACTTAGGGGCTGCTGTGGAGCTGGACTGCTCCTAACCCCCCCACCTCCCCCACAGCCGCGGCGTAGTACAGGCCTGGGAACCCCACGGGCAGACCTGTCAAGGGGGACGATGCCGCACATACACGGCCAACTGACTACGGAGATTTCCCTATAATATTTGAGTTTGTCCTCCCTCTCACACTGGGGAAAAAGGCCCCATTTTGGACCCGGGAGCGAGGGGCCAATAGGGTGGGGAGCAAGAAAACACCCTCTCCCGATGGTGACTATTTTCCGACTAGCCAGGCAAATCAGCATGTGGGGGGCCCCTCGCACAAGTGACCCGAGGGGCTCCATCTTTACTGTATTTGCCACGGGCTTACGGTCATTGCCCCTCTTCCCATCTCCATCTTCCTCCCCAATGCTCCTGCTCCTCCTCCTTGTCACCTGGGGGAAAAAAACCACTCATTTTTACCAGCAATGCTTTCCCCCAAAGTCCTCCCCTCCTCCCCCTCCATTTTGTCCCCACTGGACCATGTGGCTGCGAATGTATCACAATCTCCAGTCCCCTGCCAAGCAGATTTTTCAGCACGTTCCGGCATGAGAGTGGAATAGTTAATTTACCCGTATTCCGGAGACTGCAAATAACGTCCCTTCCCGAATGGGCCCCCAAAAGGCAGTTTTTCCCCCAAACTCCCCCGGGGACATCAAAAATTACACAGGGGAGTACTCCTCCACCTGGGTCACAAAAAATCGTTAATGGGGCCCTTTTTCTGTTTATACAGTCGGCCAAAAGGTGAAACATCGCATATCGCGTGTGTTGGGAAAGGCCGTTCTGCCGCGCAAAATCAGGAGGGGTTTCTTGGCTTGTGGGGAAGGATGAATGCATGCACAGTTTTTTCCTGGGCCCTTTCAGATCTTCTGAAATCGGGTAGAAGACTTCAGGAACCTTTTAACAACCAATTTTAACATGTGCGCCAGCAGGGGGCATAGACCATCCATCCTCGTACAGCGGGACACCTGTTCCCCATTGTCCGTCACCCGGTTCCGATTTTCATTGGCGCGGAGAAAGCGACACATTTGATTTCTTGCTCATAACGGGGAGCAGTTCCTCCCCTGTGTACTTCGTTTCCCCAGGCAAGCCCCGGTGTGAAATGCTGACACCGCTGTGCCCTAACTGTGGTATGTGGAGCAAATTTGGAGGCTGAGATGGTGGTGGGGGGAGGAGGAGGAGGCGGACATTGGCACAGGGGGCCGAGTTTGACAACGTGGAGGAGAAACAGCGTCTCCTGTCCAATTTTTGGTGTCCTGGGGAGGGAACACATCACCCAGTGGGCCCCTAAAGGCATGTAGGCCTGACCTTTTTAAAGTCCAAGTCCGCGTTTTCCGTGCACCTTGGAAAAAACCATAAGCCAAGGCTGGCCCACCTTCTGTTCTACATATTTATGAATGCGGTACTGCTTTTTTTGGAAAAGAAATTACGGGTTGGAAATCTCCCTTCAGCTCGGACAGCCATTTGTTTCTGAAAGGTGCAGACCACCATTTGGAAAGGGGAAGGGCCGTACCAACAACTTGGGGCAGGAGACGGTTAGTTCTGCACTTAGGTGGTTGGACGCTACTGTTTCTCTTTGCAAAACGCCCCGCTGAAAACTCTGGCCCATATGCGAGGAACAGGCACTGAACTGGGAGATTTTCAAAGAGAAAAAACTCCCTTCTGCAAGGGGGGGAACCCTTTATAGCTGCATGGCAAATGCGTCCACTGGGGCCCTGCTGCTGCGCCCGGGGGCGGGGGACCACCAAAATCGAGCCCCCTTTCCCCGGCCCCCCCGGATGGTGATGCTGCTGTTTGACGCAGCGCCGTGGTGCCAACGTTAGCTCCCTGGCCTTGCTTCATTTCTGCCCCCCAAATTTTAATATACTCATTTCGGACCTCCGGGGTCTTAGCAAAGAACTGCCCCCACCGCCGAGTACTAATTTTACCGCCAACCGCCGTGACTACTACCACCGCTGCCTTGCTGAGCCCCTTGGCCGTAATTTCTTTGGGCCTCGAAGCGGGTTTTCTACCCCCGTGGGCCGCTTGGCTCCCCCACCTCACACTGCGCTTCCCTCTTTCACGGGTACACAACCCACTTGCTGGCTGTGCCGCTGCCTGACGCGCAAGCTGACCCTCTCCCCCTGACGATGATGAACCCTTTTTTCACCCGGCTCCCAAGTACGGTCGGCTACACATCACTATTTTTGTTTTATCGTCACTGCTGTCCTCCACCGTGTTTGGGATGCCCCAGGCACCTCCACAACATACCCCCATGCCACTCTCCCATCAATACTTTGCCGCCTACTGAAAAACAGGGGATATTGCCCCATTTTTCCCCCCTGCCAATAGGCTGACTGCCCCCTCAATTGTTCTCCTCGCTAATAGTGGCGCTGAGCCCAGACCACATAGTAAAATCTTGGTGAGGAACCCATGGACAGAGGGGGGGTTAGGGGAAAGGTGAGGGCCGCTTTTCCCCCTCCAGGCCATGCCAAATAAGGGTTTTTGTTGACTTTCAACCGATCTTGTCTGGGGTTTTTCAGATTTCTTCGGGAGGGAATGGATGACCATCAAACCCAAACAAAAACCATTTGGGGGCTGAACAAAAACACGGCCCCTAATGACAGCGGCGTTTGCCTCACCTTTACCCGTGCGACGCCCCCTCTGTTTCTGTACCTGGGCCGCTCCAGGAATTTTTATGCCACTGCCCCCTTTTAGGGAAACCTGCCCCCCTCTCGTCGACATATGTTGTTCAAAAAAAGCAAAACTGTTTTATAAGATATCTGTAAATATAAAAACACACCCTGTATTGACTCCAAATGAACACACTAACAACTTGGGGAACCCTTGGATATAAATTGCGCTCCACAAAGTGCCGTTTAAAAACACTGGTTTTTTTACGATAATAAAAAGAAAAAACAGGCAAAATTAACCTTGGGGATATGATTAGCTACAGGCAAAATTTTTCTTTGCGGTGAAAAAGAACGTTTTTTTTACTGCCAAAAGAGCAGAAAAACATTTAAATTTAAACCCCCCTGGACTAAATTGCGCAAAAAAAAAGAGCAACCAAAAATTACCAGCTTTTCGGTTAAAAAAGGGGTGTATTTTACGGTACACAACAAAAAAAAAACTTTAAATTAACTTTTGGTTAGAAATTATGTACAGGAAAAATTTCTTCTTTTTCGGGGAAAAAGAACATTTCTTTTAGAACCAAACAGAGAAAAACACTTAATTAACCCCCCAACAATTGCGCAAAAGAAAGAGCAACCAAAAATTAAGTGGATTTTTTTAAAAAACGCTGTTTCTTTTTAAAAAAACACAAAAAGGAAAGGCTTAGATAACCCTTGGATATTTAAAGTGGAAGAACGACAATACATTAAAAGTATTTCGCTGCATTGGAGCACATGGACCCGTTTTTCCCAAAACCCCACAAAATCAGAAATTTGAAGAAAAAACAGTCTCTGAACAAGCTGTGACAGCCCCCCAAAAATCGCTGTAAAAAGTGAGTTATTTAGTATGGGAAAAATCTAAGCACCCGGGGCCTTCCCATCAGTACAGTACAAATGAAGCGGTATGAGCTCCCAGCTCGCGCCGGGCTTATATAGGCGTGACGTACAGAAAACCCCCCCCCTCTCTCTTATGTCATGTAGGCTACCCTTTCTTCCTCCCGAGTTTTTTTGCCCCCCTTTTAAACCATGTCTTTGAGCCTTTTAAACTAAAGCACCGTTTCGTTCCCGCAAGCAACCCAAGTTCGACTTCGTTCAGAAACGAAGTTTTTTCCTGAAATTCTAAACAAACCACTTCATTTAATATCGATTTCGCCCATCTTAATTTTAATACACTCCCATGTGGCCATTTTTTTTTAATAATACATAATTTACTATAAAATACCTTTCAGTAGTTGTGCTTAAAGGAGTCCATTTTAAAATTAAGAAATAGGCTGCTCCTGCATAAGAAAAACAAAAACAAGCAAAGAATTATACTCACCCTTGGACTTACTCCCACACAGCCAGCCAGTATCTTCTCTACTTGCACGAAGAGGGAAAAAAATCCCAAAAAAAAGCGTTTTTCGTAGATAGAATACGGGCTTCTAAAAAACCCTTTTTTGCTTTCTAAAGACTCGGTGGGTCAAAAGCAAATTGAGGATTTTTTACAACCAACAGGGGGCACTGGGGCTTCTCACCCCCTTTCCCAAATGCCTTGTGAATGCAATGCAAGTAGAGGGCGAAAAGGCAAAACAAAAACTCTACAACCGTTCGTTTCGGTGCTCTCCTTAAGGGAGTTTTTCCCCTTTCCTTTTTCCCCTTACGTCATTTCAACAACCAGGGTGTCCCCTGGTCTGTGCTTACTTTTTCTTTTCCAGTCTACATGTACTGCCGGGAACAGAAGCTACAGCAATCACCTGCTATTCTGCTAATATCGCCCCAGAAAGTCAATTAAAAAAGGGAAAAGTTGCGACCACAAAAAAGAAGAAGTTAACACAGACTGGGCACACTGTAGAAGCCTTAGTGCTATAAGGGCTGTGTGTGCAAAGGTGAGTATAATTTATTTATTCGTTTTAGGATGGACAACCCCTTAACCCGTTTTTATGCCAAACATGAATGTTATTTCTGTTTTCCCCGGGCTTGTAAAAAGGGGTTTTCTGCCCGCTACTACTCTCCGATAGGAAGGAAATTGGTGAAAACATTGATGTTGGGGGGGTATAGACACTTTTTTCACATGCAATTTTCTCAGTTATTTTTGTAGTTTTTTATGTTGAAAATTCCCAATTTTTTGACACTCAAAATCAAATAATTTTTTAAATTTTTTTTTTCTTTGACTTTTTTACATTTGAAGAAATTTGCTTTTCACTTTTACACTTTTAAGAAATTTGTTTTCTTTTTTTTCATCACTGTTTAGGGCTCTTATTTTGGGTGCTAAATCACATGACCATTTATATAAACATTTTTGCTGTGAATCCTTTTTCAGCTCATCCTGTACTCTACGGGTGCTGTAGTTAATAGCATTTTCATTTTTGATTGCATCAAGTTGGGGATTTGTATTGCTGGCTGAATTTTTCCCCCACCCCATGCTTTTGTTGGGTGACATCTGCGGCTCACATAATGCCAAAACTCTTAGTTATATTGTGTATATATATAAAATATAAAATATAATTTATATAATAATATATATAATAATTTATATATAATATATATAATAATTATATTTATATATATATTTTATTTAAAAAATATATATACGATCTTGGATTTGCTAAATAGTACTCATCCCCAAAATTTCTTTTTTTGCATTTTTGGGGGGTTCATTCATTTAAAAAACCACACCTCTCAAATCCCCTTTGTGTAAAAAGGCTTTTGGGCCCCCCAGGAGCAAGGCCCTTATTTCTGCTACTGCTGCACTCCTTTACTATGCCCCTCTTCAACGTTCTCATTTTTCATTTAGCCATTGAAAGGAATGAAGTATTTAAAACCCTCTCAAATTTTTTTTTGTCACTTTTAGCCACTTTTTCTTCATAAGTTGTTCCATGTTCCTTTTACTGTTATGGTGCTATTCAGCTTCTTTTCCCCTGTATAGGTATAAAAATTTAAACCAGAACATTTTCTCCCATTATTTAATGGGGTTAAAGTTCTATTTCAAAAATAGAACCTCAAAGATAAAGAAGTAAATTTTTTAACTGCTTGCTATCTCTATTTAGGAATAATTATTTTCAAAGTATAGTATAAGCTGTGGGACTATGTATCCCCATCATTTGTTGATGGTAAATTTTTGACTAAAATACCCTGAAAGTCAGGGGCATAGCTAAATGCCTGAGGGCCCTGGTGCAAAACTTCGTTTGGGGCCCAAACCCCTACCCTGAAAAAATGGCTGTGTTCATTACTTATCCACGGGGGGTTTAATTTTCAACGGAGTGGCAGAATCTATATTTTTGGTTTTGTATTTATTTATCCATATGATAGAGACAAATTTCCCTGAGAGTAAAAAATTTAACAATCAAATAGTTAAACAATGTCAGCGACATACAAAATCTGGGAGGCAGATAGCTGTTTAAAAACACAGGATGAAGCAGGAGTTCCAGAGATGCGGTCAGTTGAAATGTATCAACTCAGAAGTATTACTGAAAAGATCCATTATACTCACCCTTGGACTTACTGTCATTTCAACAACCAACGGTGTCCCCTGGTCTGTGCTTACTATTTCTTTTCCAGTCTACATGTGACTGCTGCAGGTAATCAGAAGCTACAGCATCACCCGTATTCTGCTAAATTTTGCCCCACAATAGTGTTGAGCATTGCGTTGGGTATCGAGATCGATCGAAGTCGATAGTCGGCCGCATCGATAAGGGGTTTTTCGATATGAGGATCGATTTTGCGGTGACCCTTAAAATCTATTGGAAGCAAAAACACCTTCATTATTACACCCAAACAAGGGGGGAAGCTGAAATTAAAATCCACAACAGTCAAAAGGATACGTGCTCATCTTAGGAACCACTTATTTTTAAAAGTCCAGAAAAAAAAATCACAGACCATTTACATCCCTGTCTTGTACCACAGCCTGACCCTTTAAAACCCCATAAACCCCCAAAATTAAAAAGTGCCAGAAGGCAGTATGATTTAAACCTCATGTTACTTGAAAAATGGACATTGAAAAATCCCTTCCGGGAACACAGCTGACCCCAAACCTGCATGACCCCCACATTAAAAAGTGCCGCAAAAAGGGGTCTTTTACCCCCATTTTAATTTCACTGGACATTGACTATTTTCCCGTCCCGGGGGCCCCACATGAGCCCCAAACCTGCAAGACCCCCCCCTTAAAAGTGCCCGGAAAAAGGAGTCTTTCAACCACCATTTTATTTAATGGACATTACTTTCCTGTCCGGGCCACGCATGAGCCCCAAACCTGCTGGGCCCCCACACTTAAAAAGTGACGGAAAAAGGAGTCTTTCAACCACCATTTTTTTGACTGGACATTGACTATACCTTTCCGGGCCCACATGACCCAGGGCCGGGGTCACAGTGGGTGCGTGAAAGCCAGGACTGGCGTCCGTCATCTATTAACAACGCACGTTAAAATGCCCCTGATGACGCAGGCAACGAAAACTGTCGTGCTGAAGCAGGAGTGCGGAAGTGTAAGGTGAAACTCCAGCCTTCCTCTGTTACACAGTCAATACCTGGTAAGACCGCTGTCCGCCTCCGTATGAGGTGGAGGGACGCAACTTGAGCTTCACATGTGAAATACTGGAGTTGGTTAAACCGCTCCTTGTTACACCCAGGTGCCCTTCTATCTATGGCATCTTTTTCTCATTTTACTCACGTCTGGAGAAATGGTCTCTGTACTTTGTTCTCTGTCCATGCTCCATACTCCATGTCCCCTCTGAAAAACCTACAGCTGTCAAGTTTCACTGTACCACCCCCCTTTGTACAATTCAGATGAATTTTTTTAACAGCTATTATGTACATGCAATTTTTTTAGTACTTAATTCTAAAAAACACATTTTTAAAAATAGATGGAATCCCACCATGTCTTTTTCTCTTTTTTTCATTGTATTAAATGGGTTGTCTCAAAGTAACAGAGGATTGAAAGTCTTTGTTAAAGAATCTTGCAAAAAAAAGTCATTTTGCAATATGTGTCCATTAACAGTGTCCTACCTATTCCTGTTTCTTCTTGACAGCACCATCACGGCCTTGGCCACTCTTGACAAATGGTGAAGAACAAATGTCTGTTTAAAAACACAATTTTTAGAATAGGAGGACCTGTAAAGTATAGCTGCATGTCACAGCCAAAATGCCCCCAAAAATTCAAAGCATGACCCTGAGCCACTTTGGGGTAAATTGTTAAGAACAAATGTCTGTTAGAAACAACATTTTTTAGAATAGTACCTGTAGTATAGCTGCATGTCACAGCAAAATGCCCCCAAAAATTCAAAGCATGACCCTTGAGCCACTTTGGTCAATTGTGAAGAACAAATGTCTGTTAGAAACAACATTTTTTAGAATAGGACCTGTAGTATTGCTGCATTTCAAAGCAGCATGACCCAAAAAATTATAAAACTGACTTCTCAGCCACTATTCAAATTGTGAGGGAGAAATGCCACTTAGAAGCCACATTTCTGTTACAAAGGACCATGATTATTGCTGTATCTCACAGCTACATGACCCCAAAAAATTATAAATATGACTTCTCAGCCACTATTAAAAATTGTGAGGGAGAAATGCCACTTAGAAGCCACATTTCTGTTCCAAAGGACCATAATTATAGCTGTATCTCACAGCAACATGACCCCAAAAAATTATAAATATGACTTCTCAGCCACTATTAAAAATTGTGAGGGAGAAATGCCACTTAGAAGTCACATTTCTGTTCCAAAGGACCATGATTATTGCTGTATCTCACAGCAACATGACCTCAAAACCATTGACAATGCGAAAACTTCTTAAGATAAAGTGAGTAAATGGAATACGGTGTTGTCATGAACCTTGCTGTCTGTTACAGTCTCCTCACAGCAAAACCAGAAAATGAACTGTTGGGAAAAGAGAATAAAAATTGCAGTAAGAAATGATCATTTAAAAAAAAGTTTTCAAGAGGACCATTTCTGTTTGAAAAGGAATGTGAAGTAGACTGGCAACTAATCGGTGACCTCGGCAATTGGGGCCACAACAATCATCAGAGATCCATGCCTGATTCATCTTGATGAAAGTCAAACGATCCACATTATCTGTGGAAAGCCGGATGCGTTTGTCTGTAATGACTCCTCCAGCTGTGCTGAAGGTCCGCTCAGATATGACGCTGGCTGCTGGGCAGGACAACACCTCTATGGCGTGACGAGCCAGCTCGGGCCATTTTGGATACCCAGAAGTCTATTGGGTCCGGAACACATGCAAAAACATCGGTGTTGAGACGCAGATAGTCGTGCACCATGATCTTAAGCTGATCTCTGTGTGTTGGATGTGTGCCCTGCATTGCATGCGTTGGTGAGGTGGTAAACAAAGAGTGCGTGGGTCACCCATTAGGCTTCTGCCACCTTGCCTGCTGCTGCCGCTACGCCTACTTGGCACTCTACTGCTGTCACGTCGCTGATGTTTTTCCACCGTGACATTTGGGGAACGTGAAGCAGACGCAACAGATGTCTCCAGTTGATCAATCAGCAAGGTCTCCATTTCCTGCATTTTACTCTCTATTTGGGTGGGTGGAAGGAAAGTGCTGATTTTTGTTTTGTACCGGGATCCAGGAGGGTGGCCACCCAGTAACTGTTGTTCATTTTGATGGCCTTAATGCGAGGATCATGTTGGAGGAAATGGAGCATCCAAGCACTCATGTGAGAGATGGAGCCTTGATTTCCCAAGCCTCTGGGTCGAGGGGCACTAGCAAACTGATCTTCCTCATCTTCCTCCTCCGCCTCAAATTCGCGCCAACCTCTTTCCAAGGCAGGGACGTCGTTAACATCGGTGTCTAGGAATACCTCCTCCTCCTCCTCCTCCGCTGCCTCCGGCACAGCTTCAACACAGCCCTGACTTGCCTGAGATGATGCACCCTGAGAGCTGATGCGCCACCTTGCACTAGCTCTGGACCCCGAACCACTGCCTAATGAAGACCGATGAAATTGTGAAACTGTCGGGCCTTGTGGATTTGACGGAGAGAAAGGCTCCGTGTCCGCATCTGTGTCCGTCTCCTCCTCCGTCGCTGGCGGGACCTGTTGTTTCAGAGTGTCCAACGATCGTTCCAGAACTAAGATCACCACAATGCTCATGCTGACAAGGGCATTGTCCGCACTGACCATTTTGGTGGCTTCTTCAAAACTGGCAAGGATGGTGCAGAGCTCTTTCACCTGCCTCCACTCTCGGTGGTTCAACACTCCGAGGTCCGTACCGCTGCTTTGTCATGATCCCATGTGTCCTTCAAACTGCATAATGGCATATGCGCTGCACCACAATCGCTGAGCATGTGAGGGTGGAATTCCCAGCGTTTTTGCCACGTCAACAATGATAACGGTTGACGGTG
Organism: Phyllomedusa bahiana; assembly: GCA_025379985.1. NCBI lineage: Eukaryota > Metazoa > Chordata > Amphibia > Anura > Hylidae > Phyllomedusa > Phyllomedusa bahiana. Next base: position 83,924 of record JAODAL010003218.1, read on the forward strand.
ATGCCGAGCTGACGCTGCAAACGCAGGCCATGCTTGGACGAAGCAGGTGCGAACGGCGGAAGTGCGAACTCAGACCTTCGAGCCTTCTTCAGCAGGCAGTTCCAGAACCCGGTACTCTTTAGAAATTTCTGGAACGACAAGGGGTCATGAACATGTGCCAGGAAGGGATGTGCTCCAGCCACCGATCTTAATGGCGCCAGCAGATTCCGCCCCGTCTATCGCACACCGAACCCTGCCTGGCACAAGGTTCTTGTCACCCAGCCACGCTCGGTCTCGTTGCTTAGAGCCGTCCACCAGCTCCAGACGCTGTGTTAGGACGTCTCCAAGCAGAATTAATTTCAACACGGCCTGGTGTCTCTGGGCAACTGTGAGGCACCAGAGGACCTTTGGGGTAAAGAGCCCCTCAACTAACCCTGCGGTTTTGAAGAGCGTGCGCACCGAGCCTGATAGCCACCGTCACCCCCCAGAGACATCCACCCAGCTCACTCCAGTGAGCTGTCACAGAGTATATAGCGCTTGGCCGTGCTACTAGTCCATGTGGTCGGTGGTGAGATGGACCTTTTCCCCCGGACACAGATGCCAGACAAACGCGCTTGAAATTTTAGATGACATGTGGCTGCCAGGGCAGGGACGCTTATTCCTGAACAAAGAAATGCCTGCTCGGGCATCGTATGGGGCAGGCGGGGCCATGACGTGGGCGGAACCCATCTGTGTCCACCAGGCGTGAAAGGCAACATTCCAAGGCCAAAAGCCTGGCAATGCCGACATTCCAGGCTTTTGGCTTATGGTATGGTTTGGCGGTTCAACAAGTGTTTCTTCTGCTCCCAAACCTGGAAAACAGAAGGCTGGCTGCTAGACTGGCGCGCTGTACGGCGTGCAGGTCGTCAAACCAGCGGAAGGAGAAAGGGGTAGGATGGGTCTCTGGTGGTGCTGGTTGGTACTCGGTGCGACGGTGGAGCTGAAGCGGAGGCTATTCCCTGGATCATGACTCTGAGAGACATGGGCACTGAGGAACCTTTGTTGGTGGCGGAGGAGGAGGAGGCCGGAGACAAAGGGTGGTGACAAGGGTTTGGAGGCCCCGGCGTCGGTCTGGTCCCTTTTTTGGCCAAGTGTTCCCCACTCCATTCACTCATGCATTCGCTGCACTGTGACCTAAGACATGTTGGTGTGTGTTAACCCACTTAAGGTTCTTTCTTGCCTCTACTTATTAGCGTTTACGGCAAAGGCGGCATATGACATCGCTGGTGAATCAGAGGCTTGCTCAAAAGGCCCAGGCTTGAGAGGTCCTCGACCTTTTTTTGACAGCGATAAGCGAGGAGCGGAGGTTTGCGCTGACCCGGGCTGGCGGAAATCATATCAGCGGACTTCTGCGACCTGCCCTCTTCCCTTTATTGTGGCGGGACCCGTATTGACACTAACCCCCATCGTCCTTCCCCTCCCCCTCCTCGTCCCTACTGATGAAAGCGCCGCAAGCAAATTCTGCGGAAAAGACCAGGATGGATCCGAATGTCGTCATCATCATGCATCAACTCAGGTGACTTGGTCGTCCTGACTTTCTGCATCCAGAAGCTGCGGTGCTAGAAGCAAGGGGCATGCAGGGCTTGCCGACCCCGCTCCCGGGATTTTTTGTCTGATGACCGGCTTCCTTCACCTCCTCTGATGGCATCAGTACTGGCGTCAGAGCAGCAGAAAATCATACTTTTTTGCCTCTTGATCTTTTTAAACATGCCTTCTACCCCAATACCGCATTTTGTCTTCAAAGAGGTCTTCAGAAAATGGAATTATCCACAGTGGTGTTACACGAAGTTGACATTTGGGTCTGCTTCATGTGGACAACGGATGCTGATGATGCTGATGATGACATTTGTGGCCGTGGACGCGAGGACGAGGAGGTAAGACTGCTAGATTGCAGGTTGCATTAACCACTGAAGGGACAGAATTGGCGACAATGTTCGTAACTTAGATTCACAGGGCCCTGACCCAGCGATCTGACAGGCCTTACGGTCCTGCAAATGACAAAATATGATCCCGCTGGCATGCCTTGCTTGTCGCCAGCACTGTAAGAGCACCTTCTCTCGTACCTCTACCTCCATGGCTACCCCCCTTCTTGCTCGCTTACCACCTGCAATTTCCGCTCCAGTTTCCAGCAATATAAAAATTTAGCAGTTAAGGAATAGTTTTGGAAAGTCTCTTATTAAAAGACGGCAAATCACAGCTATTTCTCAAATCCCTCTAATCAAAAACAAAATTGCTGGGATTCAAATTTGACTGCAAGGTGTCTATCAACAAATCTGGACTGGGCAAAAGTCCCAAAAAAACAACACGTAATTCTGTTATGTTTTGGTATAATAAACGTTTTGTTTTGCACTCTTCCAATCACTCTGTGGTGAATAAAGAATTGCCTGTTTTAAAGATTTTACAGTAGATGCTGCTCAATGAACAATGCTTGGTGTGCAAAAGTCAAAAAACACTTAACTGTTATGTTTGATATAATTAACGTATTTTCTGCACCTTCCAATTCACCTGTGGTGAATATAGAATTGCTGTTTAAGTAAGATTTACGTCGATGCTGCCGCAATGAACAGTGCTGCGAGCGCAAAAGTCAAAAAAACACGAACTGTTTATGTTTTGATATAATAAACGGTAACTTTTTTTGCACCTTTCAATTCACAACTGTGGTGAATATAGAATTGGCAGATTTAAGATTTACGTAGATGCTGCGTCAATTGAACAGTGGCTGTGGTGCGCAAAAGTCAAAAACTCGTAACTTGTTATGTTTGTGATATAATAAACGGGTATTTTTTTTGCACCTTTCAATTCACCTGTGGTGGAAATATGGTAATCTGTTTTAAAAGATTTTACGTAATGCTGCTGTCAATGAACAGTGCTGGGTGTGCAAAAGTCAAAGAAACACGTAAACTGTTATGTTTTGATATAATAACGGTATTTTTGTGCACCTCTCAATTCACCTGTGGTGAATATAGAATTTGCTGTTTAAGATTTACGTAGAATGCTGCGTCAAATGAAACAGTGCTTGGGTGTGCAAAAGCTCAAAAACACGTAACTGTTATGTTTTGATATAATAAACGGCATTTTTTGCACCTTTCAACTCACCTGTTGTCAATATAGAATTGCTGTTTTTAAGATTTACGTAGATGCTCGCCGTCAATGAACAGTGCTGGGTGCGCAAAAGTCTAAAAACACGAACTGTTTATGGTTTGATATAATAAGACGGTATTTTTTGGCACCTTTTCAATTCACCTGTGGTGAATATAGAATTGCTATTTATGATTTACGTAATGCTGCTTCCAATGAAAGTGCCGGGTGTGGCCAAAAGTCAAAAAACACGTTAACTGTTATGTTTTGATATAATAAAACGGTATTTTTTGCACCTTTCAATTCACCTGTGTGAATATAGAATTGCAGTTTTAAGATTTACGTAGATGGCTGCGTCAATGAACAGTGCTGGGTGCGTCAAAAGTCAAAAAACACGTAACTGTATGTTTTGATAAAATAAACGTATTTTTGCACCTTCAATTTCACCTGTGTGAATTAGAATTGCTGTTTTTAAGATTTAACGTAGGATGCTGCGTCAATGAACATGCAGGTGCGCAAAAGTTAAAAAAAAAAAAAAACACGAACTGTTATGTTTTGATATAATAAACGGTATTTTTTGCACCTTTCAAATCAACTGTGGTAATAGAATTCTGTTTTAAGATTTACGTAGATGCTGCGTCAATGTAACAGCTCGGGGTGCGCCAAAAGTCAAAAAACACGTAACTGTTATGTTTTGATATAATAAAACGGGTATTTTTAGCACCTTTCAATTCACCTGTGGTGAATAAAGGAATTGCTGTTTAAAAGATTTACGTAGATGCTGCGTCAATGAACAGTGCTGGGTGCGCAAAAAGTCAAAAACACGTAACCTGTTATGTTTTGATATAATAAACGGTATATTTTTGCACCTTCAATTCACCTGTGGGTGAATATAGAATTGCTGTTTTAAAGATTTACGTATATGCTGCGTCAATGAACAGTGCTGGTGCGCAAAAGTCAAAAAACCACGTAATGTGATTTTCGTATGATACACGTAATTTTTGGCACAAACAACCAGTGCTGACAACAAGTTGCTGATTGTAATTAAAGTGCAAGTAGGATATATCAACAGTCACAGGTGTAATAGGGTAAAATTGAACACCTATCAGAAATGTATTACTGATAATAAAAGTGGAGTTTTGCAGCTAACAAAGAGACCTGCAGTTACAAGAATTATTTTTACTACAATATAAGTTTCATTCTGCCCAATATCCAGGTAAATATTTCAATAGACAAACTGTTTAATAATAAAGATATTCCACTACAATTCTACACTAAGTCTTGGTGAACTTATCCAGTGTTCTTTAAAGATAGAGCTGTCACTGTGTTTTTCGCCCGCGGGCCCCCCCCCCCCCTCCCACCGCCATGAATTTAACAGCGGTAGAAGCATCTCTTTAAAATTCTCTAGCTAACTACATAAAATGTTCAAATCCTAATCTAACTAAAGTGAAGGATCACAGCTAATAGTAAGAGGTTTTCTCTGTGCAGAATAACTAATTTCGCTGAGCTGTTTTGCCACAGGCAGAGCGCTAGGTCCTATCCCTATGAACGCCTGAGAGACACTGAGGCTGGCAACAGGAAACGCTGTCTATGTAAAACGAGGTCATGTGGATTTTCCTTCCAATCGCAACCATACACATCCCAGTCAAGACGTCGCACCACATCTCACCCTTCTCTATTCTGTAAATCTAGAGATTGCTGGCCGCCAAAATTACAGAAGTGCCGAAAAAGGCGCTATCATAATAGATGATGCACAGATTTTAACCCTTAATTATCGCATGATCTGAAATTGTCGATGCTACCATAAAAACCTTGCCGATTTCAACTTTGTAGATAAAAATCGCTCAACACTACTCATTTGTGACACATGGCCTGACACAATGTCCAATTAAAACAACATCAAAATCGATGTGTCACCCCTCATATAAAACCATTTTTTTTGCATTGTAAACAGGGCAAAAGTGTCACGAAAGGGTTTAAATTTGCTTGCCCGAGCCCCATTCCTTTCTTGTGAACCTTTCCCTTTATGTCATTGCACTGGTGATTGGTATGTTTATGGTGTCCTCCTTCTATACCATTTACATTGCACTGGATGATTGTGTACTGTGTTATGGTGTCCTCCTTCTATACCATTTACATTGCACTGGATGATTGTGTACTGTGTTATGGTGCCCTCCTTTTATACCATTTACATTGCACTGGATGATTGTGTACTGTGTTATGGTGCCCTCCTTCTATACCATTTACATTGCACTGGATGATTGTGTACTGTGTTATGGTGTCCTCCTTCTATACCATTTACATTGCACTGGGGTGATTGTGTTCCGCTTTATGGTGCCCTCCTTTTATACCATTTACATTGTACTGGATGATTGTGTACTGCGTTTTTTTGCCCCCCCCTTTTATACCCCCTTTAGATTTTCACGGAATTGTGTTCTGCTTTATGGGGCCCCCCTTTATACCTTTACATTTAGATGATTTTTGTACTGGTTCTGGGTTTTCCCCCTTCTATACCCCTTAGTTACACTGATGATTGTGTACTGTGTTTGGGTTTGCCTTCTTTTACCCCCTTTTATTACACGGATGATTGGTTTTCTTGTTATGGTGTCCTCCTTCTATACCACTTAGATTACACTGGATGATTGTGTACTATGTTATGGTGTCCTCCTTCTATACCACTTAGATTACACTGGATGATTGTGTACTATGTTATGGTGCCCTCCTTCTATACCACTTAGATTACACTGGATGATTGTGTACTGCATTATGATACCCTCCTTCCATACAATTTACATTAAACAGGATGATTGTGTTATGATGTCTCTCATTGCAGGAGTTGACTATGTTATCTTCCAGCACTCATGTTAATGTGAACATGCTGCACTTTCTGTGCAACTGGCAACATGACAGGGGGAATTCCTGGATTCTTGCAGTCCAACACTATCTGGTCACGTGACCTTTTTGTGGACATGTATGCCAAACATAAAGCCAAACCTGTGCCATTCACACGTATTATGTTGCCTTTTGATTTTGGTTATAAAAATGCATAAAGCGTGGTACAGGGTGTTTTGCAGGATTGATTTGAATTGAAAATTCTACTGTAGCTGAATGTGTTTTTAAATGTACAAAAAATGCTAAGTTGATTTATACTGAGCAGAGGTACACCATTTGTTGGGAACAGGGTTTTTTTAATCCCCTTAAAAGCAAAAAACACAAAAACGGGCGCAGCACCTTCAACCACTAAGAGACAAACACCAAATATGTGAATGATTTCAAAGTGCATTTCTGCTGTATGTAATAAACACAAAAATTTAACACACATTTATTTTAATCAAAACCGATAGGGCCCAGTCACATATGGCAAGGTTGCCACACTTCAGATGGGGACACACTCCAAATCCCACCTATCATAAAGCCTTTCCAGGACTCCATACGTTTTAGGGCAAGAATGCTCCAGCTATAATTTGTTCTGAGCAAAAACAGCCTGAAAAATGGAGGGAGCTGGCCAGAATAGAGACAGGCACTCTCCCATGTTTACAATCCAAAAAAAAACAAAAATGGTCGGCACCTCCCACAATTGTTGCACCTGCGCCATTTGTTTAGAAATTTTGGGAGATGTTGACTGTTTTTGATTTTTCTAAATCCTTTAGTAGCAAGTTAATCTTTCTGCTTCTGCCTCTCTGTGCTTCAAAAGTAATAAAGTTCTGAACGGAGAGGTGGTTGGGACTCTCTCATAGACATGAATAGGAGTTCGAAGCCTCCCCGCTCGGCTGTAATTAGAACTCTCATTGATGTCTATGAGAGAGTCTGAACCACTTCTCTGTTCAGAACAGAGAGGTTTTCGGGCTTGCTTTGGAGTTAGGTGAGACCAAGACCTATCAGACGCAGAAGGCATATACAAGTGATATGCCATCAATGTCTAAAGTGTGAATACCCCTTTAATGACATAGCCTAAATTAGTATCTAATGGTGCGACAGTCTTTTCAATATTTATCTATGCAATTTGAAAGTCATAAATCTTTTATTTTGTATTATTTTATTTATTGGCATAGCCATTAGAGGAATTGTCCATTGTTCTATCAGATGTCTTTTTTTAATGGCAAAATTTTAGGATACACAGAAGTAACTAATTCATTGCCTTTTAGCAATATATCGCAATCCAACTCAATCCACCTGTCGGGCAATTAAAGGGAGGCAAGTGAACACCGAGAGCTTGCTCGGCCAGGTAAAGTGAATACAAACAAATTCAGACACAGCGTCCCAGCAGTATTGATGAACCATATAGGAAGCATAGTATGGCAAGCCAGTATAAATTAAAAAATGTATACCTTTTATTGTAGTCAACTTTAAAAGCGGTAGAAAAAACATACGTTGTAGCAGTGCAGACCATTGACTATACTCGACAGTGTGCAGTCGGATGCTCTCCCAGCAAGGACCTTGACTACAATAAAAGGTATACATTTTTTAATTTATACTGGCTTGCCATACTATGCTTCCTATATGGTTCATCAATACTGCTGGGACGCTGTGTCTGAATTTGTTTGAATTCATTGCCTTTTGTTAACACTTTCTGAGGGACCTGGAAAAATAAAACAATTGTGCCTTTTTTCATTACAATGTAAATAACATATCTGCTTCACTGCTATTCAGTACAATTATGTCATACTAGCTTCATGTAGCTTTTTTAAGTTTTACTACTTTTGCACACTAAAATTCAATAACATTTTTATCTTTTCATCAATGGAGCTGTGTGAGGGTTGACATTTTCATCAGTACTATTTTGGTGTACAGTACATACTATTTTTCTATTTTCCCAGCAGGAAACAACAGTTCTGGAATTATCACCATTTATTTTATGCCATTCATCATGCAAATCAAATAATGTGCAAACTCTACAGTTCAGTCCATTAAAAACACTGTGATTATTATTTTTTCAATATAAAAATGTATATTATATATACTATATCATGTTGAGTTATTCACTGTATAAAATGAGTTTAAAACATAAAATAAGGCTTTTGCAAAGCAATAAAAAATACCAATTTAATTTATTTTATTTTTTTATAAATCAAACACTAATTTTCATGAAGTAAAAGATTATACTTAAAAAAGACAACTCAAAAGACAAAGAGACCTCACACAACAACCTCAGTGAAAAAAACCCAAAAGCTTTTCACTCTACAACTGCAAAGAGGCACAAACAGAAGCATTCCCAGTGTCCTCGAGACTAACATGAACGGCATCATTAGAGGTTTAAAAAACACTAACCCTAGAACTGAGTAATAAAATTAAACAAAAATTAGTCTTGCTTTCACTGTTATAAAGTTTGCAGAATTCCCGGCATAGTATTTGAATGAGCATTCTGGTAGGTATCATGCAAAGAACTAAGCGGTTAATTTCCTGCTGATCTCTGCCATTTTCAGCAGGGGAATAGCCAAAGAGGTGGGGCTTGGCCAAGAGGTGTGGCTTAACAATTTTTATGTTCTACTGCAGACAGGGCAGCTAGTTGTGTCACGGCCAGGACAGAGATAGGGCCACATGTATGAAACGGTTTTGGTCTAAAACTCATTTTCCCCCATCGAAACCTATGAGCAAAAAAGTGAGTTTTAGACCAAACCCGTTTCATACATGTGGCCCATAGTGAGAAGAGGAAGGTGAGACGTATGAGACATGATTAATCTGGGAGATTCAGGAGAAAAATTCTATATAAATTTCTATTTTGTAATATGAATCTACTGTAAATTGGATCAAATGCCAGCAAAAGAAAATGTTCTGTTATTTTTTCTTTGTATATTTCTATGGTTAGTTTTCTTTTAATAAAAGGCATATAACTGAAAAGAAATTATGTGGATATAGTCGTGGACATTTCTTAGAATATTCCTTTCTGACGACCTTTCATTCTGATATCTCTATTGTACTGTATGTCATTGTCACTGCTGGTATGGGCATGAGAGAGCCATACAATTATGTCTCCTGCTCTTCAGTGTCACTTCTAATCAGTGTGCAAGAAGACGGTGATTTGCATTTATATTGCGTTTCCCATCTTCACAAGGTCGCGGAACATTTCATGACTGCACTTAGTTCATATGCAGATCCTCAAGGACGGCAGCTAAAGTGTCATAAATGTACAATTCTACAAAGTGGTCAAATGAACTGGGAACTGATTTGATTAACTGCATCTTATAGTTTTATGACTAAGAGTTTAGATATTGGAGTTATAAACCTGACTGACAGTGGGAATGAAAAGACAGACAGTTAGATAGAGAGATAGAGATAGATAGATAGATAGATAGATAGATAGATAGATAGATAGATAGATAGATAGAGAGAGAGAGGGAGAGATAGATAGATAGATAGATAGATAGATAGATAGATAGATAGATAGATATGAGATAGATAGATAGATAGATAGATAGATAGATAGATAGATAGATAGATAGATAGAGAGGGATAGATAGAGAGGGGATAGATAGAGAGAGAGGATGGATAGATAGATAGATAGATAGATAGATAGATAGATAGATAGATAGATAGATAGATGGATGGATAGTGTAGCATGGTGGCTTCAGAAAGTCACGTGTTTCTGCTACTAGACTGTGTAAAACAGGGAACATGTACTTTTTGTGCTTTGCCTGTTGAGTTGGAGAACTCGTTGAGAGAGAGCTAATTCCATTCTGGAAGTTAATTAGGGCATGTCTACACAGCTTGGTTTTTCAGTTGTATTTTGACACTTATTTCAGATTTTAAAACTGTCAAGATCCGACTGTAAAATCATCGCCATAGAACTCAATAGAAAATTCAAGCTGTAGTCAACACAACCCAGATTTTCTGAGGATGGATTTCAAAAACGCAGTTTTTGGCTAAAAGCTTGTTCAGTGTTCAATAATCTACTTCATACATATAGTGAGAACATCCCTCACATTATTGTAAATATTGTATTATTGTGTTTTCTTTTCATGGGACAACACTGAAGATATGACACTTTGATACAGTGTAAAGTAGTCAGTGTACAGCTTGTATAACAGTGTAAATGTGATGTGCCCTCAAAATTACTCAACACACAGTCATCAGTGTCTAATTCCAATTCTAATCAAAATCCAATCAGTATTTTACACTTGTTTTCCGTTTTTTGTCCCAGTTTTTGTCCCTTTTTTTACTGTGGTTTTTGGATTTTATTTAACTGTACGATAATCTGCCGTTTTCAAGCAAAATATGGCGAATTATAAAACATGGTCTAAGTTTTTTGACCCGGCTTTTGTGTTTGAAATCCAACCTAAGAAAATCCGAGCTATGTAGACTACAGCTTCTATATTCTTGGGGGTGATTTACAGTCGGATTTTTGCAGATTCTAAATACCGAATCCGCTTAAAAATCTATCAGTAAATCACTGCAGTGTGGACATAGCATAAGGCTGCTTTCACACAGTGCAGTTTTAGTGCAGTTTTAACTGTGCTCCAATTAAACTGCATTATTTCCAGCAAGCTTCTTTCACTTATCTAAGCTGTTTGCAAAGTGAGGAATGAATTAGTGTGTTTGTATTCACAAGACGTCACACACAGTCATTGATGACTTACTTAAAACACCTTTCTGAACAATTTAGACAACTGAAAGAAGCTTGCTGGTAATAAAGGCAGGTTAATTGGAGCGCAGTTAAAACTGCTCCAAAACTGCGCTGTGGGAAAGCACCATAAGGTTTCGTAATCCTTAGTCGTGTGGACGCAGCCTTTCTCTCACTAGGAGACACCTGGGAGAGCTTCTTAAGAAGGTTGTGAGTTCCTCAGACGGGGCTCTCTCTTATACTGGGAAAGAGCTGCTGCTGGTGTTGCCTACCCTTGGGACTCAGAACACAAGAAACATTGGAATAAATTCTGTGCTATTGAGCAGTAGGCTCAGACCATGGTTAGTGAGGGTTCTTAATGTTTAGTGTGAGGTCAGATGACCTAGGGTTGATTTTGTTTATATTGTACCCTGACCTGCTACTGTTTGATGAATAAAGCTGGCTAAAGCAAGTGTTGAAGTGATGTGTATTGATGTGACAGAATTTTCTATTGTGCAAACAAAACATTAGATCTTAGAATGTTATTGATGTCCCAGATACATTAATTTGCTAAGTATTAGTATGAAAGGGCTTTTCCCATCTCACACCTTTATAGTTATATACTATATTTTTGGACTAAAAGACACACTGGACCGTAAGGTTTTAGAGGAGTAAAATAGGGGGAAAAATTGAAGTAAAAAGTGTGGGCTGAAGTGTATTTTTTATTAGTACCACTTTGGGGTAGATGTGACTTATTGATCAATTTTTATTCCAATTTTTTGGGGATATGAAATGACCAAAAAAAACCACAATTTTGTGGTTTGACTTTTTTTTTCTTCTCTGGTGTTCAGCTTATGAGATATTTTAATAGATTGGACTTTTTGATTTGTAACATGGCAAAAAGGGGGTGATTTAAACTTTTAAGCTTTTTTTTACTTTAATACTTAGCCCCCATAGGGTATTTGACCACTAGGAGGCACAATCACTTGTCCTGTATACAGCAGTACTATTAAATTGCTGTTTATAGGATTTTCATTCATTCATTACCTTTTACACTCTGCTATGGCAGGGTATAATAGATCCACATACACTCACCGGCCACTTGAATATGTACACCAAGCTAGTCACGGTTTGGACCCCCTTTTGCCATTAGATCTTACTCAATTTTTCGTTGCATAGATTCCACAAGGTGTTGCAACGATGATCAATTGGTACCAAGGGGCCCAAAGAGTGCCAAGAAAATATTCCCCACACCATGACACCACCACCACCAGCCTGAACCGTTGATACAAGGCAGGATGGATCCATGCTTTCATGTTGTTGACGCCAAATTCTGACCCTACATCCGAATGTCGCAGCAGAAATCGAGACTCATCAGACCAGGCAACGTTTTCCCAATCTTCTACTGTCCAATTTCGATTGAGCTTGGCAAATTGGAGCCTCAGTTTCCTGTTTCTTAGCTGAAAGGAGTGGCACCCGGTGTGGTCTTCTGCTGCTGTAGCCCATCTGCCTCAAAGTTCGCCGTACTGTGCGTTCAGAGATGCTCTTCTGCCTACCTTGGTTGTAACGGGTGGCTATTTGACTCACTGTTGCCTTTCTATCAGCTCGAACCAGTCTGCCCATTTCATCCTTTGACCTCTGGCATCAACAAGGCATTTCCGCCACAGGACTGCCGCTCACTGGATGTTTTTTCTTTTTCGGACCATTCTCTGTAAACCCTAGAGATGGTTGTGCGTGAAAATCCCAGGAGATCAGCAGTTTCTGAAATACTCAGACCAGCCCTTCTAGCACCAACAACCATGCCACGTTCAAAGGCACTCAAATCACCTTTCTTCCCCATACTGATGCTCAGTTTGAACTGCAGGAGATTGTCTTGACCATGTCTACATGCCTAAATGCACTGAGTTGCCGCCATGTGATTGGCTGATTAGAAATTAAGTGTTAACGAGCAGTTGGACAGGTGTACCTAATAAAGTGGCCGGTGAGTGTACATGGCAGCTATGGAAGAATGCATGAGGCTTTCTGCTGCCATTGCAACCGATCCCCTCCCCCCCCCGGCCACGATCACCATGGCGTCTAAAGTGTTAATAGCAGGGACGGAGCTGGATCCATCCCTGCTGTAAGTGGAGGCTACCAACTGTACTGAACAGCCGCCGGGCGCCTCTATACAGCACTATCTCAGGAGTGTGGCGATGCTGTGGGAAGCCAAGTTTAATCCCTTGAACCCCGCCGCCAGCTTCCCTTATCATCGTCCATTCCAGCCTCCTGCCAGCCTGAGATAGTACATTTGGACTATAAGATGCACCCTTATTTTCCCCCAAAATTTGAGGGGAAAAAAGTGCATCTTATAGTCGGAAACATACAGTAGATGTGATCTGCGTTAAATGTCTGATATGAGTCCCACCTCTGGGATCAGGACCTATCTCCAGAAAGGAGGGTCCCAGAACCCATGGCCTTTCATACCACCTGGGGTGAACTTGGCTGTATTTGGGAATACCATACAAATTAATAGAAAGAGCTTAGCATGTTTGTCTACTTTTCCATAAGCCACGACCTCGGCATCACATTTTTGGTAAACGCTTGAGAGGAGAATACCCCTTTAAGTTAAAGAGCTTTACCACTGTTACTTAAAAGTTTCTTGATATGTAGGTGAACTCTGTGTCTTGAGGCGCCTGGCGAGCAGAGGAAGAAGGATATTGTTAAATGTCATCTTCAGAATGAGGTAATGCAAGAGGAATATGGACTGGCATATAAAACCAACAGAGCAGACAGGGCACCACTTCTACAGGCCTCAACTGATGGATGTTGATTAAAAACCTTCACCCATACTAACCTCCCTTCCTCCCACAGTTGTTTTTGTCAGTGATTAATTGCATGCCATTTTATAATACTTTGCAGCAGATTCATTCACTTACTGCACATGTTTTGTATTACAGTAGAGAACATATTGTAGCTATAAGGTCTCGAGAGCCTCAACTTTTACAAGAATGTTTTCATTATATCTCCTTAAGGTAAAAATAGAATTTTATGATGAGCTTTTTTCGTGTTATCACTGTTACTTCTCAAAGTACAGCATTTATGATGCAGCAAAATGACCTGGATTGATCGAGTATGAGACGTGGAGCTCTTTTACAAGTCATGTCCATTAAAAAGTTGGTAGACATAAAGGCAGCTCAATAGTTCTTGACATAAGGTGATCATTTATTCTAGGAACTTTACTAGGACAAGTTGAATTAAGGGTATTTCAAGGGCGACACTTGGGCTCATTAATGGGATTCTGACTATTAAAGAGGTTTTTCACTTTCAACAACTCAGGCTTGATAGAAGGGTCCCTTGACACTAAGTTGATCAAAAATTAATCTGTCGGATAACACAACAGAAAGTGCTCATTTTTTATATAGTGTCAGGGAGAATTAAAGGAGTATTCTCACCACATTGATAAGCTTTAAAACATGTAGGCAAAGGTAAATAAGGTTTATTATCAAATAAGTTACTGTTCTGCTTTTGCTTTATCTTAATGTCAGAGCAGTTCTTATCTTCTGCTTGTTTACAGAAGGTTTCTTAGGCTATGTACACACAGCTTATTTTGGGGCGCAATTTGGCGCATATTTCACGGCGTACTGCGCTTAATATGCGGGGAAATGCGCCCCATAATTACAGTAATCCAGAGCTCTCATAGAGAACTATGGATTACACCTCCTCTCCCCGCTCGTACAATACAATCGTATTGTATGCGTGGGGAGATAAGTGACATGTCAATTATTTGCAGCGATTACGCACCGCGAGTAATGCATGTCTGTGCATTGGGAGCATGCGCTGATCAACACGAGCTCCCAAAAGACACGATGTACTGTACGTGCCACAGTGCATCGTGTGAACATACCCTTATGCTGCCAACCACCTCTCTGTACATTCCCTGTTGTGTCTTTTAGTGATCTAGTTTTGTGCCCTACTGTTAAAATCCCTTCATCGCCAATGTTCCTCTAACAGGCTCAGCTAAGAATAGCTGAGCTCATATGTCAGTCACTGCTGTAGAACCACCCACAGACTGACCAGGAAGTGTGAGCTTGAAGCTGTCTTTGAAAAGCAGGCTCTGTAAAACAGCATGGTGAGATAAACCCTTTAAAGGGAACCTGTCACATAGGTTATGCCCCCCTTGCTGAGGACAGCACAAGGTAGTGTCAGACCTGTTGTTTCCAGCGCTGTGTCCCTTATTCTGTAAGATGCTGGAGTTTTTTAGTATTTAATGCTCAAATCTGCAGTTTTCAGCCAGAAGAGTCATGAAGAGTCAGTTTTTTTCAACCCCGTCCACCTGAGGCTAGCCCCGCCCACCTCAACTAATTAACCTAATACTTTGAATAGGTAGAAACATGTGAATAACTGTCAGTGGGCAGGGCCTAACCTTTGTGGGCGGGGCTAACACCTGCTCAAGAATAAGATTTGAGGGGTAAATGCTCTAAAACTCCAGCATCTTACAGAATAAGGGACATAGCGCTGGAAACAGCAGGTCTGTCACTAGCTTGTGCTGTCCTCAGGAGGGGGTCATAATCTATGTGACAGGTTCCCTTTAAGCATTATGCAGTGCCCATTTATTGAAATAGGTTGTCTATGTAATGTAAAACAGGACAGGTTCTTTAGGGTGTGAGACAATTTTTTTAAGTACTCTCCACTCTGGCCAGATTATGAGGATCCTGAACAAGGGATCTCCCTCTTATATATCTACCGTATTTTTCGGACTATAAGACGCACTTTTTTTTCCCCATTTAGGGGGAAAACAGGGAAGCGTCTATCGCAGGGTGTAATATGTAATGAATGAAAAATCCTACCTACAGCAGTACAATAGTACTGCTGTACATAGGACAAGGAACTGTGCCCCCTAACGGTCAAGTGCCCTGGGGGGACTGAGTATTAAAGTAAAAAAAAAAAAAGTTTCAAAAAAAAATATTAAAAGTTTAAAATCACCCCCCTTTTGTCTATTACAAATAATAAAATAAAAAAGTTACACATATTTGGCATCACCACATCCGTAGAAGTCTAATCTATTAAAATATAACATCATTTATCCGGTTCACTGAACACCATAGAAGAAAAAAATTCCAAACGGCAAAATTGTGTTTTTTTGGACATTTAATATCCCCAAAAAATTGAAATAAAAGTTGATCAAAAAGGCACGTTTCCCAAAAAAACTAAACTTCAGCCCACACTTTTTGCTTCAAATTTCTTTCTTCCTATTTTCCCCCTCTAAGACCTATCTTATAGTCCAAAAAATACGGTATATTTTTTAATGGGTTAAATAAAATTAGTTTCTCTAATGTGGACAATATCAGGTGGTTAAGGCATCATGTTTAAGTGTGAAGATCCCCAATAGACGTTTTCGTTGTGTAACTTCTCTTTAAAATAGCTCATTTTATTTCTTAACTCGCCCAATACCAGGGCCATGTTCTATCGAGGCTCCCGCTTCTTTCTCCACACCTGCTTATGCTCCTGTTCTTCACGGCTGCCTTGCTGGTTGAGGCTGCACTTCTACTGTTCCAGTTGCCCAAGGGTGTTGCTTAGGCTTAGCCTTATATGTCTTGTGTATTCTTATGAGGGGACTTTTAATTTATTATTATTTTTTTTTTAAATCAAGAAGTAGTTTTATACTTTTACTGTATATGACAGTAAATCACTGCCTATAGTAATTTACTGGTTATTTTCTCCTTTGTAATTGTATTGTGAATGCCAGACTAAATCGGAAGATCTCGTAAACTACTTGTTACAATTGCAATATCGAAAAGAGATAGTGGGCACTCCAATGTTGTGAAATTTATTGATTCACTTTTTATTTAATGCATGTCATAATGATACCCATCATCGTATGCACTTATGGGTATGTATGGCGATTTTTTTGGGGCCTGCACCCTTCTTTAAACTATAAAGTTCATGAAAACCACATGCAACAAATAATTGTGTACATTAAAGGGGTTTTACCATCTGACTGTTTCACTCTCGACAACCTCTTCAGGCTCCATCTTCAGATAGACAGCAGTGACTGACATCTCAGCTCTCCTAGCTCCTGTTCTTAGCTGTGCTTGTTATAGGGACATTACTGAGGGAGGTCTGGCTATAAATGTGAACTAGCAGAGCTGTATTGTCATGAGAAGAAGCTTCTACTAAGATCGAAAAAACTTACATGCTGCCAAGACACATTGATAGCTGCTGAGTCACTCTGATGTCTTGGATATAAATATACAGATATGTGCTCTAAAGACCTGACAGGGTGGAACAATGCTTCTTCCTCCTCTAAAGGATTAAACATTTCTCAGTAGAAAGATAAGATCAGAGGATGAAAAGCTCCGTCCTGTTGATAAGACACAGCAGGGAATGGCCTCATCAGCACTGTTTCTGCTATGTACATAAATCCTAGACTCTATGTATATATACTTCTACACTCATCTACAACCACATCTCAAATGTTGGGGAGATGGGG
The DNA here is from genome assembly GCA_025379985.1 of Phyllomedusa bahiana. Lineage (NCBI taxonomy): Eukaryota > Metazoa > Chordata > Amphibia > Anura > Hylidae > Phyllomedusa > Phyllomedusa bahiana. Next base: position 101,026 of record JAODAL010003218.1, read on the forward strand.
ATAAAGCAAGCTGAATTTTAAAACATCTAATCCTTCGTTACGCTGGTAGATAGGAATATCTGCTAAATAGCCCATGAAGGCTCTCTATGCAGGTTACATTGTCTTTAGATGAGGTAAGCTTTCATCAAGCATTTAAAGGTATAAAGAGCATCAAATGGAGTGAGAGAAAGAGATTCAGAAGAAAAGATGAAGCACAAGAAAAGTTTTGTACAGTAGAGTGTGGATGGTGTCTATGACTTACAGAGAAAATGTAGGATGGTGCAGAATTGAATAGGGCTTTGCAGATTATATTAAGAATTTTGAATTGGATTGATTGTGTGACGGACATTAGAGTAATGATAGGAGAGGTAAATGAGTGGTATAGCAGAAGTAATGATAGATTGGAAATTCGTCAGCCTGTTTATAGGCAGGTTACACAGTAAGGTGTAGCAATAGTCTATGAGTATTCTGTATATGCATTTATTTGCCTTTTTGGTAATCTCCTATGTAACTATTGGACTGATAAAGGAAATATTTTAGAGTTGGCAATGACAGAAGGGCATGAGTGTGACTGTGAGGCTAAAATATTAGATTAAGGGCGACATGTCCCAACTCACCAACACCAGTTTTTTGGTCTATTGTGCGCCAAAATCACTTTTGATGCCATATTCTTGCTGTAAATGAACTGTCGTACACCAAAACCAGGCGCATTATACACTGGACACGACGCTTTGTAATGCTCCTAAATATGGTGCACTGTGCACCCACGTCGCGGAATGCGCCTATTGAGGCACATTACATATGTTATGCGCCTCTGTCGGGCAATGCGCCTCGATAGGAGCATTACATACACTACCAATGAAATGCTATGTGCTGCGAGTTGCGCAATACTACTTTTTTGATGCAATGTGCTTTTTTCGCCGCAATGCGCCTTTTTAGGCGCATTAAGGTATACCTGGAAATCTCCAAAGGAGCATTTTATGCTATCTACAATATATGAAAAAACTTTGAGATTCTTGGTCCGCATGTTTTTGGCCAAAAAATGCTCAAGCCACCCCCGGCTTACAACGGGATCTCAGTTGGGTGGTCCTACTCTATATTATCTCTCACCTGGGTCAACTTCAGACCTCTCACTGTGCCAAACGGCCTCCCAAATGCAGAGAGAAAAATAAAAAAAAAGCACCAACCTCTCAAAGCATAGTGCATTAATATAACACCTTGAGATGGGCGGTGCAGGAACCAAATGGAGTATCTACTTACTCCTTAATGTTAAAAAATATGCCAATACACGATAGTCCTGACAGAAAAGCATTCTGAAAAAAACACTGCGACTTGGTGCCACTGGGATGGCGTGCACATATACATATGTCCACAGTCCCAATACCAGTGGCACACCACTGCAAAAAGGGCAAAAACACATGGAAGTCTCCAAAGGAGCATTTTATGCTATCTACAATATATGAAAAAACTTTGAGATTCTTGGTCCGCATGTTTTTTGGCCAAAAAATGCTCAAGCCACCCCCGGCTTACAACGGGATCTCAGTTGGGTGGTCCTACTCTATATTATCTCTCACCTGGGTCAACTTCAGACCTCTCACTGTGCCAAACGGCCTCCAAAATGCAGAGAGAAAAATAAAAAAAGCACCAACCTCTCAAAGCATAGTGCATTGATATAACAGCCTGTGGAGGTGGGCGGTGCAGGAAACCAAAATGGAGGTATCTACTTCTCCTTATATAGTTTAAAAGCAAATATGTGCCAAATACAACGTATAGTTCTGCACAGAAAACATTTCTGAAAAAAACACTGCGAACCTGGGTGCCACTGGCATGGCTGCGGCACATATACATATGTCCACAGTCCAATACCAGTGGCACACCACTGCAAAAAGGGCAAAAAAACACATGGAAATCTCCAAAGGAGCATTTTATGCTATCTACAATATATGAAAAAACTTTGAGATTCTTGGTCCGCATGTTTTTGGCCAAAAAATGCTCAAGCCACCCCCGGCTTACAACGGGATCTCAGTAGGTGGTCCTACTCTATATTATCTCTCACCTGGGTCAACTTCAGACCTCTCACTGTGCCAAACGGCCTCCAAAATGCAGAGAGAAAAATAAAAAAAGCACCAACCTCTCAAAGCATAGTGCATTGATATAACAGCCTGTGGAGGTGGGCGGTGCAGGAAACCAAAATGGAGGTATCTACTTCTCCTTATATAGTTTAAAAGCAAATATGTGCCAAATACAACGTATAGTCCTGCACAGAAAAACATTTCTGAAAAAAACACTGCGAACCTGGGTGCCACTGGCATGGCTGCGGCACATATACATATGTCCACAGTCCAATACCAGTGGCACACCACTGCAAAAAGGGCAAAAAAAACACATGGAAATCTCCAAAGGAGCATTTTATGCTATCTACAATATATGAAAAAACTTTGAGATTCTTGGTCCGCATGTTTTTGGCCAAAAAAATGCTCAAGCCACCCCCGGCTTACAACGGGATCTCAGTTGGGTGGTCCTACTCTATATTATCTCTCACCTGGGTCAACTTCAGACCTCTCACTGTGCCAGACAGCCTCCAAAATGCAGAGAGAAAAATAAAAAAAGCACCAACCTCTCAAAGCATAGTGCATTGATATAACAGCCTGTGGAGGTGGGCGGTGCAGGAAACCAAACAGAAATGTTTTTCTGTGCAGGACTATACATTGTATTTGGCACATATTTGCTTTTAAACTATATAAGGAGAAGTAGATACCTCCATTTTGGTTTCCTGCACCGCCCACCTCCACAGGCTGTTATATTAATGCACTATGCTTTGAGAGGTTGGTGCTTTTTTTATTTTTCTCTCTGCATTTTGGAGGCCGTTTGGCACAGTGAGAGGTCTGAAGTTGACCCAGGTGAGAGATAATATAGAGTAGGACCATCCAACTTAGATCCCGTTGTAAGCCGGGGGTGGCTTGAGCATTTTTTGGCCAAAAACATGCGGACCAAGAATCTCAAAGTTTTTTAATTTAAGGTATACCTGACGCCAGTTTTTAGAAAGTATCGGACTTTCAGCCGCTCTTTACACTGATTTAATGCGCCTAAAACTGGCATGGATATGCCACTTTTCGGACACGTCGCCCTAAATTTTTTTTCCGGGAATAGAGAAAAGGAATATTACATTATACATAGTTTCTGTGTTATATTCTCTACTATGCCTAACATCAGCTAACCCAGGTCCCTTTTAATCCATATAGTAATTACCTAAACCCTTACCTGCTAATGAGGACTAATAAGTCCTTTCCAAGTTGGAATTGTGCTTATCTGCATATATTAACTATGATTCATTGCAGTTTCCCTATCTGTACCCAGCGTTCTCGGGAAACCACAAAAAGAGAAGTCCACTCTATAAATTGGGAGGTGCACAATGAGTCAAGACTGCAAAACACAAGATTTGTGATGTTCAAAAGAATCATTTCCTCAAGTCCCTGCCAAGAAGTAAACTGGAATTGCTTACCCGATACAGGAAAGTGACATTTGGTTAATTATGTGGTTGCCTGCAAATTATTTATTTTGCTTATTTCAGCAAATAATGACGAACAAATGGTGACGCAACTGGTGAAGTACGGTACTTCTATCTACCTGGCTTAATTGAATTAGATTTGAAGTATTTTGATACCAGGAACCAAAGAAATGCATTGCCTTCTTGGCAGAACAAAGTGAATTTAGTTCAACATATCATGAGTTCTCATTTTTTGCTGTGGTCGCGATCAGTTGGAGAGCATCGGGGGATTTGTAGTACATTTTTGTCCATGCTACATATTAAATACATTAAGGGTAATAATAGAAGGTAAAGCTAAATTCAACCTTAATTGAATCCATATCCATTGAGCTACGTGTTTAAAAAAGAACCGTCTGGCATAAAGACCTTCTTTTCCTATAGGAAATTTTATATATAGATGTAATATCTAATCATAAATTTTCATACTTAAGTTCTTTGTAATTCAGAGGTTTTGACAGACCACTGCCGTTCTAAAAAAGTCGTGTGAAAGCCACTTCACTATGGCTTTTCTGTGGGATAGTAGTCAGTATTATTGCTTGAATAGGATCCTGTTGTGACCATGTACATGAAAAAATTCTGGTTTGGAAAGTCCTGAACTGGAACTTTTTCTCTAATGCCAAGACTATTACTATCATTAAAGGAGTTTTCTCACTACAAAGATTAGTTTTCAACATGTAGGAACAGGTTAGTTAAGACTTTTTCTAAATATATTGGTGTAACGGGTGAGCGGGTAAAGTGGGTAGTGCACCCACAGGACCACTGCCGGGCTTGTTCCGAAGGGGCATAACTAAGCACACAGAGCATTTGATTGTAAAGATGGCTTCTGTGAAGGCCGCCAGGTGCTTTTCCCAATATCCTCCATCTCCTGTCCTGACCTGGCTGTTAAATAATACAATGAAACGCTCTCAACCACCCTGGACATATTGGCACCACTCACACACTGCACCACCACAGTCAGACGCCCGCAGCCTTGGTACCCGCCTCAAACTCGCTTTCTGCGCTTTCAGGTATGCTGACAGTCTGTGTAGAAAGTCAAAGATACCCACAGACTTTGTCCACTACAAATCAATGCTCAGGACTTACCACACTGCCCTTCACCACACCAAACAAGAATATTTCACTTCCCTCATCTCAACATTAAACAACAACCCAAAACAACTGTTTGAAACTTTCGACTCCCTCCTCAGGCCTATAGCTCAGAGCTGTCTTAACAGCACTATGGGCCCCCAGGCATAGTAATGCAGTGGGCAGAGCTCAGACACTTGGCGTGACACCCAGCTGTGCCTCTAACCACCATCAAGCACACCAATATCATCATGATACCTCCGTTAGCCTGTAAGACGAACTGGCAGTGCAGGGATCCAATGGCTCCCTACTCCACCATGGAGTTTGTTTGTAAGTCCTGAAAAAAACACACAAAGAAGCTAAAGAATCACTTCCTAACTGGGGATCCAGAGCATATATCCAAGCATTCACCACCTGGGGCCCCTGTGTTTGTGGGCCCCTGGGCAACTGCCTAGTATGTCCAATGGAAAAGATGGCCCTGCTAAAGATCAGGCCTCAGTCACCGACCTTTGTGCCAAAAACCTGTCCACTCACTTCAAAGAAAAAATTTGACAGTATCCGGCAAAACATTGCATCTCAATCCCCAGGTAACACCCATCCTGTCCCTCCCTGCATGTCCCCTAGTCTGCTCTCAGCTCTTGACCCAACAACTGAAGAAGAAGTATCCAGGCTTCTCCTGTCTGCTCGCCCCACCACCTGCACTAGTGACCCCATTCCCTCTCACCTTGCCCAGTTTATTTCCCCAGCTGTCCTCTCTCACCTAACTACAGTTTTCAATCTCTTTCTCCACTGGGATCTTCCCATTCTCCTTTAAACATGCTGCTATAACCCCTTTACAAAAAAAGTCCACTCTGAACCCATCCTACGCTGTTAACTAATGACCAGTCTCTAACCTTCCCCTCATCTCTAAACTCCTGAAACGCTTGTTCTACTCTTGTCTAACCAGCTATCTCTCTGCTAACCCTTTACAATCGGGTTTCCGCACCTTACACTCCACTCCTCTAGCAAAAGTTTCAAATGATCTCCTGACAGCAAAATCTCAGGGTAACTACTCATTGCTGCTTCTCTTGGATCTCTCTGCAGCATTTGACACTGTTGATCACCACCTTCCCCTTAGTATGCTCAGTGCCATTGGGATCCAGGACACCGCTCTCTCTTGGTTCTCTTCCTACCTCTCTGACCGCTCCTTCAGTCTCATTTTCCGGTTCTACCGCCTCTCCTCTTCCTCTTGCTGTTGGGGCTCCTCAGGGATCCGTTCTTGGTCCTCTCTTCTTTTCACTCTATGGCCCCAATTGGATAAACCATCTACTTATTTGGATTTCAGTATCATCTCTACGCTGATGATACCTAATTATATGCCTCTTTCCGTAACATCACTGCCGCCCTGATACAAAACACCAGTGACTGTCTGTTTACTGACATCATGTTCTCCATCTGTGTCAAACTAAAACTCACTAAAACTGAACTTCTTGTCATCCCACCGCCTATTAACCGACACCACCCTGCTATCTCTCTGTGTGTGTGTGTGTGAGGCACCACCATAACTCCTAGGCAGCAGGCTCTGATCTGTCCTTCACTCCTTATATCCAATCCCTTGCCCACTCTTCTCACCTGCACCTTAAGAACATCTCCAGAATCCATCCTCTTCTTCCTGTGAAAATAACTTAAAGGGGATGTATCGCTTCCTTACTTCGGCTGAGTCACACTTCTCTTAGCTTCCCAGCTCTGTGAATGCAGGGGCGTTTCTTCCCCTCCCAGCTGGATGACATCATGCCCCCTTCACTGCTGGCCTGAGACTCCCCCCCCCCCCCTCCCTCTGAGTCCACATATCACTGTGTCTCTCCCTATCAGTCTTATTTTATAAGAGCTGTATACATACCACAGGCTGCATTCAATCTAATCTGAGCACTGATCTCCTCTCACAGCTGGAGATGTATTACAGCTTTCTAAGAACGGCACAGATCTGCGTGTATGCAGGAGAGTTAGGCACAGGGTCAAAACTGTCATGTTTTCTCATTGTACAATCTGCTGCAGTCTGTTTCTGCTAGGTGTGGAGACAGAAAAATGCTACGGCCCCTAACTCTGAGTCATTCTGTACAGCCCGTGAATCGACCCAGGGGCTGTACAGAATGTAAATGAGCTCTCAGCTAGTGAAATGCAAGGAGGAGGGATTAGACCCACACTGGATATCAGTGTAAATAAAAACACAAGATAAGGGACACTGTGAGAACAAGGCAGCTTTGCTAATGACATCCAATTGCAAAGTTGCTTGTTTTCACTGTCCCCTTATTCTGAAGACCATTTAATGAAACTATAACACCCCTTTAAACTCAAAATTATTGCTCTTATTCTTCCTTGTCTTGACTACTGTAACTCCTTGCTTATTGATCTCCCTCTTTGCAAACTCTCCCCTCTTCAATCTGTCCTGAATGCAGCAGCCAGGCTTGTCTTTCTTTCCAGCTGCTATACTGATGCCTCTACCCTGTGTCAGTCACTGCACTGGTTGCCCATTCAGTACAGGATAAACTCATTACTCGCACCCATAAAGCTCTCCACAGTGCTGCACCCCCCTACATCTCCCCCCCATCCCTGTCTACCACTACCACCCTACCCGCTCTCTCCGCTCTGCCTCTGTCATCTGAACCTCCCATGCACATCTCCCCCCCCCCCCCCCTCCATTTCTGTCACACACATTCATCACTCCCTGCACTCACAGGCACTTTTCTGTATATAGATGTATGGTCTGAGTGGCAGGTTCATCCACTTTTTATGTAAATTAGCCCATATTTATGTAACATGACTGAATCATAATAAACCAAGCACTTCTCACCTTTTGTCCCACCCATACACCCTAATAGATTGTAAGCTCTTGGGAGCAGGGCCTTCACACCTTAGGAAACATGTATGAACGGGGCTGCACCAGTATTCTGGTGTAATTTGAGCCAAAAAGAATGTATGAACAGGCGCACTCCAAACGATAAGTGACTTTGTAATGTGCCAAAGACACTTTTTAGTGCACCAAAGATTTGGGGCATTCTGGAGGCATCACATCACATTCATAGAATTAGGCACATTATGATTCTTTGATACCAAACCTAGGTGCAGAACAGTTGGAACAGCCAGACCAGGATAAAAGTGCTGCCTGATCTGCAGAAGAACAGGGTCATACATTCTGGCACATTCTATACTACCTTAAAGGGGTTTTATCATTACATTAAATGGTCTTCAGAATAAGGGGACGGTGAAAACAAGCAACTTTGCAATTGGATGTCATTAGCAAAGCTGCCTTGTTTTCACTGTCTCCCTTATCATCGTTTTCTGTAAACACTGTTCCCCAGTGCCGGTCGGATTCTACCTCCTTTCATTTCATTGGCTGACGGCTCTACTAATTTACATTCTGTCTGTCCCCCGGTCGTATTCACGGGAGCGTGCATTCCTGCCTCTCTCACTCAGAATAAGAGGCCGGCAGCATTTCACAGTAACACTGCAGCTGCTTCTACAATCAGAAAACAGCAGAATTGTGCTCGGTGCCTAATGCTGCTGCACATAAACATAGAAAGGAGACAGATCTGCGCTGCTCTGGATGAGTTCATAGAAGACTGGATTCAATTGTAACAAACCCCAAGCTGTGAGAGGAGAAGAGGTCAGTGCTCTGAGTTCATAGAAGACTGTCTAGACTTAATTCAGGGCTGTGGTATGTAAACAAACAGCTCTTACAAAATAAGACTGCATAGGGAGAGGAACGACAGTGACATGTGGACTCAGACAGAGAGGGGGGGGAGAGCAGGGATGTGCTATTCCCTACAACTGATGTCAAACAAACACACTGACTCGGGAGCGAGCATGAACAGTGAAGGGGGGGATGATGTCATTCCCCTTCAGTTAAGAAACACCCAGCTGGGAGGGGAGGAGACGCCCCTGGATTTGAGGAGCTGAGAAACTGAAAGTACAATGAAACAGTCGAACTGAAGAAGCGATAAATCCCCTTTAATCTGGACTGTCATAGACAGGATACATACATGTCACCCCATGTGTCTGATTTGCAAGTAGCATCAATTTTATTTTTTTTTTTTTTTTTTTATTATAATGTAAAGTGTGATTTGTCTGTACTTAAACCCTTTAATTTGTAAAGTGCTGTGCTATATGTTGGTATGTAGGTAAATAATGATTATTATAAAATATATAGCTGTTTTGATTTTGCTTTGTTTCAGAGTTAGTCTCCTGCTTGTTGACAGAAAGTCTCCTAGGTTACCAACCATCTCTCTCTGCTCTAGAAGTGGCCGGAATGGTGACCACTTCCTGCTGTGTCTTATCAGCAGCACAAGAGCTTGTTTATGTTGCTTACCAACAAACGTTGACCCTTTTGGGCTCTTTAGTCTTGTGCCCTTCTGTTAAAATCTCTCCATCACCAATGTCCCTCTACCAGGCTCAGCTGTCAGTTACTGCTGTAGAACCACCCACAGCTTGAATATGAAGTGTGAGCCTGAAGAGGCTGTGAAGAGTGGGCTCTATGAAACAACCAAATGGTAAAACCTCTTTAAACATCCCAATATTGGCAATGAAAATGTTGACAAGTATGCATTTTTAAATACTGTATATATCTGGTGTGTAATTGGGAGTTACAGTACTTACTGGCACTTATCCCATCACAGAACATGCAAGCACCACATGTGTGTGCCAACAAGTAGGTGAATAGTCCATACTCTCACCACACTAGTTACGCTTGTACCCAAAACAGACCCCATAGGCTGCTAGGGGATTAAACCTTTTAACTGGATTCCACAATTGATTACTTCTTTAGGGGAGTACAGAACAATAGGGACCCGTGGTACTGCCGTACAGGTTGGATATATATGGCTTTGCCATGTACATGAATGTTAATAGTACAACATAGAAGAAAACAATACTCTTACAATGCCAGTTTTCTTGTATACCCTGCATTTGATTTTGGCATGGTGGTCTCACAGAGATATAATCAGCTAACAACTTATGGCATCTAAATGGGCATGTGCCCTTACATAAATACAAATTGTGTAAAAAATGCATTTCTCTTTCTTGACGCCAGCATAGGATAGTAGTAGAAATTCACCTGCAATGCCCTCATCTACATAACTACCAAACAAAAGATGCTTCTTGAAGTAGCAACATGACTCAGTTCTACTGAAATTTCCTATCTTCAAAGGTTCTCCGGGCACAGGAGCTGTTTCAGGATATGCCAGATCACTCAGGAGGGCAATCTTCTGTATTGTTCTGTAAGGTTACAACAGCGGAACGTCTATTTACACCTCGGTGGCCTCTTCCTCCCAAGATGATGGTTCAATTGTGCTGCCAAGATTCTTTAACGAAAACCTATCGTACTGAATGAGTGTTTACGTATATGACAGGAGTACTGTGACCCAACATACGTACATGACATAGCCTATGAGCAGACATATACTGTGCATCTCAAATTACTACTATTGTATTGGGTACAGCAACTTTTCAAGTCTTAAATCAGTGTGACCCAAATAGTACAGGATTAGAAAAATATAGTTACTTTCTTCCAAAAACAGCACCAGACTTTTGGGGTCTATTCACTTAATGGGCAAAGCTGAAATTTTTGACATAACCATAAAAGGGCATGTGAACCCTTTAAAACCCCCTTTAAAAGTCCCTTTTAAGGGTTTGCTCACACAGGGATTAGCCTTAATTTTTTTGGGGAACACTAATGAAGATGTTTTCCATATATATTGCTTTTTCATTTTTTTTTTTAAAGGAGACAAGTGTTTATCACCTTTTGAGCCTTTTGGGTTTCCAAGTGACCGCCTTGACTCCCCCCCCTGTGTTTGTTCTATCTGATAGCAGTGGAGTGACTTCAACACACAGGGCAGCCGCATTTTGGAACTTGTGTGTTATCTGATTTTTCGACAAAAGAGAGAATTACTATGTTTCTTTATTTTGGCGTTTTCCCCTTTTCCCGGGTAAAGGTAATTTTTTAATCTAGATAAAAAACATAAAAAACAAAAATTTAAATACACGGAGTCTTTTTCAAAATTACAGACAGCTTGACCAGGAAGTGCGAGCAAAGCAGCTTATTTTCTTTCAGCTTATAAAAATTAAAGGGGGAGCAACCCATTAAAGAGAACCTGTGAATTTCCTGCCTTTTGTTTTAGTACACCCTTGTGCCCCCTGTGATATAACAATTCTGGAGCCTCTTTCTTATAACTCTGTGTTGTGCTTTTTTTTTATTCCTCCAAAATGTATTTTAAACCCTGTCAAATGGGCTTGCCCATTCCAGTTTTTGGGGGGGGGTGTGTCCCTGCACAAAATTGACTGCATTGGCAAAATTTGGACAATTCATTTTTGTGCAGGAACCCCCCCCCAATTTGGTAACACCCAATGAAAATTGGTAATGATTTCTAGGGGGAAATAACGGGAACAGCTCAACACGTTTTTGATTTATTAGAGAAGAGGCTCCAGAATGGTTATTTCACAGGGAACACATGGATTTACTATAACAGTCATGTCAGGCAAAGTCATGGTTCTTTTTTAAATTGGCCAAACAAATATTTTTCCAGGTAGGTCACAAAAATGTTTAAATTTGAAAATCCCATTTATATTGGCCCAGTTGTATGCAAACCTGGGTGCCAGGGCAGGGCTGGGCCACTTTTAATTAATGTCACACCGACCGCCGCCAGCAGCACACTACTGCAAAAATGGCAATACACTACGTGAAAATCCCATTTATATTGGCCCAGTTGTCCCTACTGCAGTAGCTTTGCATGAGTATTCATTCCGCTTAGCCCCTTCCAGACACATGACTTTGGGTGAAGATGTTTTTATTTTTTATCCCCACCTTCCAAAATTCATAACTTTTTTTAGTTTATATAACCATTTATGGGCTTGTTTTTTAGGTAAAAAATTTCTCAATGGTGGCATGGTATGGCGCTATATAAATGTTCATAGATGCGGTAATACTAATTATATTTCTTTTTTTAAATCTGGTAAATAGAAAAAGAGGGGATGAACAACATAATATTTGGGCTTTTTATATTTTTAAAAACTTTAGGCTTTTTTGGAATTTTTTTTTGTAAGTCCCATCTAGAAACATAAACACACAACAGCTTGATTGCTTGTACATAGGATGTAATAGGATAAAACTGGGATCTGAAGGCCTTCCGGGGCTCCTTTTTGGTCACAGGGTTAGAAGGCTTATTAGGGCCCCATCTACGTTTTTTGTAGAGTTTAGCTTGACCGTGATATCACAGCTTTTTGTGTTTTCTGCTCTTATCACAAAACAAAGGCCACTGAAAAAGTTGAGAAAAAATTCTCTGGTGGGATTTCATGGTGCCTTCATTTTTTAGCGTTATACTCTGAAACCCCCCTTTTGGCATTGCGGGCCGGGGCACCCTTTTCCTGGCTTTTTTCTTTTTTACTAAACAGTTGAATTTTTGGATAAATAAAAAAATCTGGGGCATCTTTTATTTTAATCCTAAATTGTGCCATTATTCTGTTACCCATCCCGGACATGAATAAAAAAATGAAAACTGTTTAGTAGTAAGACTATCTTCGTTGCCCATAGCAACCAAAACGAGCCAGTTTTTTTTTTATTGAGAAAAAAAGTTTGATATATGGGGGTATTGATAGAAGGAAGGAGGTAGCTCTATGATACAGGGGTTATATGATAGGGGGAGGATGAGTTTATATACTGGTTTTATATAAAAGAGGAGCGGGAGCCTTGTTATATAGGTTATATGTGAGGAAGAAGCTGAGCTTGTGTTTTGGGGTATATGTAGAGGAGAGAAGCTGAGCTCTGGATATTGGGGTTTAAAATTTGATAGAGGAGAGGGGTGGCCCTGTGATATATAGGGTTTTATGATGAGGGGAGGAGCTGAGCTCTGTGTATATAGGGTTTATGATAGGGGAGAGAAGCTGAGCTTGTGATATTGGGTTATTGATAGAGGACAAAGCTGAGTCTGTAAAAATTTAGGGTTTTTATGATGAGGGAGAGGAGCTGAGCTCTGTGATATATAGGGTTATAGATAGAGGAGAGAACTGGCTTGGATATATGGGGTTATATGATAAGGGGGAGAAAAGCTGAGCCTTGAATTTTGGGTTTATATGAAGAGGGGAGAAGCTGGCCTGTGAATATGGGGTTTTGTGGGGGGGAGAGAACTAGCTCTTATATATAGGGTTATTGATAGAGGAGAGAAGCGAGCTCTGTGTAATAGGGTTATATGATAGAGGAGAGGAGTAGCCTGTGATATATAGGGTTATATGATGAGGAGAGGACTAGCTTTGTGATATATGGGTTATATGATAGAGGGAGAGAACTAAGTCTGTGTATATAGGGTTATATGATAAGCGAGAGAAGCTGAGCTCTGTGATAATGGGTTATATGGTGAGGAGCTAGCTCTGGATATATGGGTTATTGATAGAGGGAGGAGTGAGCTCTGTGATTATAGGGTTATATGATAAGGAGGGGGAGCTGAGCTCTGTGATATATAGGGTTTTGAAGGGGAGAGAAGCTGAGCTCTGTGATATATGGGTTTATGATAGAGGAGAGAAGCTGAGCTCTGTGTATATGGGTTATATTAGCTATTTGATATTCTGGCTGTCCACCACGAAATGGGAGTAGGGGTAGTGAAACCCTTGTTTATTTTAAAAAAAAATAAAAATCTTCCGTTAGAATAAAGGGAAAAAAGATTAGAAAATCTCTGTAGTTCTGAGAATTTTATTTTAAAATATAAATATAAAAAACAATCAATTATAAAAAAGCCAATCTTTCGCGTGCATCCTCGCACGTTCCTCAGGAGTTCTGACAAAATTCACAATTCCTTTTTCTAAATAGTCACAAGGGCGCCCCTTTTTGTGAAAGTACCCAATCCTATGTCGCCCTTTTCCTTCCTTATACATACAATAAAAAAAAAAAAAGTATTCTTTTGCACAAAATCACAAGCATTTAAAATCCCCAAAAATTTAAAATTTCAAAAAGCTGCACACACATCTTTAAAAATTTTAACAAATAAAAACCCTTTCCTGTTTTAAATATTCATTTCCTTCCTGCCTCTTTGCGGAAAGTACCTCCAGCGGCGCCTCCGGAGGAAAAAAGGAAGTTCTCGTCTCAGCCCGGAGTCGGTGACCATGGGCTGCTCAAGTCGGCATTGAGCATCCTAATGCCAGTCTAGATCGCAAGACTCCTGTTCCTCAGATAAGAACTGCCATGGGGGTTGGAACTTTTGAGGGATAAAAAAAAAAATAATAATATTTGTGCCTTCTTTTCTCCTCCTTAAAAAATTACCTCTTGGGCTTCGTTTAAACCTGCGGATTAAGGGTATTTAATTTAAAGATCCAGTAAAATTTTTTATATGCAAAACCTGGGTTAACCCTTAAAAATTCTGATATAAAAACGATGGGGTGTACTTTTTAAAATTTTAATTGCCCTCTGGGGTGTTCATCTAGAAATGTTGGGAAGGGGATACAGTCTATTTCCCTTTTAATTTTGATCTGTGTTTTTTCAACCCTTGGGAGAGTTTTGTAGTTGTCCCCCCAACGTATGCTTACCGCAGCTGCAAATGATAAGATAAAACCAAAAAACAAATCTACATTCAAATTAAAAGGATCTTGAATTTTCATTGTGATGTGGACAAAAGACTGTACCCATTTGCAACATAAGCAAAATTTACAGGTGGGAAAAAAGGCACATTGTTATTCCTTCCCCCCAGGCCCTTTTAAAAACCCCACAAGGTCTTTTTTCATATTTTTTTTCTCGGGATGGGGCCACTGAACTTTTTTTTTGGGTTTTTGGCTCTTCTGTAGTGATACTTGGATTTAAAATTTAATCGGTCTTCAAAATCGGGTCCAAACGTAGGATCCCCCAAGTTTTTTTTTTAAAATGGAATTAATTAAAAAAGTTGGGCGAATATATTTAAATAGATTATTTTTAAATTACCCCTGTACTATCTTTTATTTGGGGGGAAGACAATTCCCTCTGGTTTTTTTTTTTTCGGCTCTAATTTTTGCCTCCCAATAATGATTTGGGATAACCTTATCCCTAAACCTTTCTGAAAGAATTTTTGCCCGCTCCCGATTGATAAATTGAGGTACAATTTTTTTTCCCACCGCCGAAATTGTCCAAAAGGGACATTTTTTCTCCCATTTTTTTTTAGTGGTTTCGGAGAAATGTATAAAGTTGTTAGAGTCCACTGTTTTTAAAGGTTTTTGTGCAGACCTCTACCCCTTTTCATGGTTTCGATAAAGTTAAATATTGGATGGCATCCTTATTTTAGTGGAAGTGAATTGATGCCCCAGAATTTGTATTTGATCATATAAAAAACTAGTGCTTACTCAAAATTTAACTCCATATGAATATAATCGTCTATGAACCCTTTTTGTAGACGTGTTTGCCTGTATTTTTTGTAATCTGAGAGGATAATAAAATCTTTAAAGTTACCCCTAAACAGGTTGGCCAGCGATGTGGCAAAACCCCTTGTCCCCATCGCCGTGCCAAACTGTGATGGTATTGGGGACCATTATCCAAAGAAAAATTTTTTTCAAGATAAAATCCAGACCCTCCCAAAAAGGAAAGGGTTTTCTTGCAAAAGAATTTTGCTCCTCCCCCAAAATAATCCAACAGCCCGAATGCTAAATTGGCCTAATGTTTGGGGTATAGGCCCCTGACGTCCATGGGAGGAATTTGGTTTGGACTCCTCCATTTCTATCCCCCATATCCCTGTACATGGTGGAATCTTTGGAAGCTTCGAAAGGAAACAACATACGGTTTTAGAGGATGTCCAAATATCTGGTTTGATTCATAATGTGGGAACGATACCAGAAATATTGGTCTCCCAGCGGGGTTTGTAATGCACCTTGTGCACCTTTAGGAGGTGAAGAAGAACGGGCTTTTTGGGTTTTTTGATTATCAAACCTTCCAATTCCCTTTTATTTAAGGCCCCTCGGAATGGGCTTTCCCCCCAAAAAGTCAAAAAATTTTCCCGTAGGTTGTATTACTTTCTCGTCAAATTTTAAAATGTATTTAGGTTTATCCAAATCCTCGGGCTCCCCTCTGTAAAGTCTGTGTCCTGTATTTTCTATGGGCCCCTCCCTTTGTCCGCATTCCTTATGGTTATGGTATCATTCTCTTTTAAGGTTTTGATGCTTTCTGTTGACTAGAGTTAAAATTTACCCTTCTGTGGAAAATTTTTTTTCCCTTTTCTTTCTTTTAATCATCCATAAAAATTGATATAGGGTTTTTTAAGAGGAGGGAATGAGCTCTGTGTATTAGGGTTATATGATGAGGAGAGGAACTGACTCTTTGGGTATAAGGGTTATATGATAGGGAGAGGAGCTGAGCTCTGTGATACATAGGGTTATAGTGAGGAGGGAACTGAGCCCCTGTGATATTAGGGTTATATATGAGGGGAGGAGCTGAGCCTGTGATAAAAGGGGGTTTTATGAGGAGGAGAGAAACTGAGTCTGTGATTATAGGGTTTATGATAAAGGGGGAGAACTGAGCTCTTGATATATAGGGTTATATGATAGAGGAGAGGACTGAGCTCTGTGATACATAGGGTTTTATGATAGAGGAGAGAAACTGAGCTCTGTGATATATAGGATTATATGATAGAGGGAGAGAAGCTGAGCTCTGTGATATATAGGGTTATATGAAGGAGGAGAGGAGCTGAGCTATGTGATATATATGATAAAATGATAGAGGGAGAGAAGCTGAGCTCTGTGATATATAGGGTTATATGATGGAGGAGAGAAGCTGAGCTCTGTGATATATAGGGTTATATGATAGAGGAGAGAAGCTGAGCTCTGTGATATATAGGGTTATATGATAGAGGAGAGGAGCTGAGCTCTGTGATATATAGGATTATATGATAGAGGGAGAGAAGCTGAGCTCTGTGATATATAGGGTTATATGATAGAGGAGAGAAGCTGAGCTTCTCTACCTATATCACATCCTGCTCTCAGAGGGGGCATAAACCCCCCTGATAGGTTCCCTTTAAGTGTCAACTCCCAATTTCATGTTAAACCTTTTGTACGGTGGTCTAATAAGCTAAGCTCTATGGTGCTGGATGCAACAAGAGATATTTCTCATTATATGCCCTACTTTGTTCTTGAAACAGTGATGAAATAAACCCTTTTATAGCAACCAAGAAAAGTCCTAACACATGAATGATGGAGCTGATCTATGTATGATTTGAGATGTAATTACAAGTTTTCTGCATGATATACTTTTCATTCAATACCGATGAAGTCACAAAACCAAACACTCCTATCTGCTAATGATACAATCCATCAAGTATTTTCATGCAATGAGAGATGATGGGCAATGCTGCTATAATATGCAACTGCTGAAAATCATTACCAGACTTTACCTGGATCTGTTCCTGCTGCTTTCTACTCTCTGTCAAACTCTATATTCACAGGAGACAAAAGATTTGCCATTTTAGGCTAGGAATAAATGAGATTATATAAATTTGTAGGTTAAACTGATTCACTCATTGGTGCAGATTGTTCTGTCCAGCAGTAAGGAAGTTGCTTTGACTGGATCTGTATGTATAAGATACATCTCCGCCAGGATAATTTCTTGTGGATTTTGCTGATGGGTCAAACATGAAACAAGCAATTATTAAAACATAAAATAGGTCTGTATTCACATGTGAAAGTCTTTGCATGCAAAATATTTTGTTCTTTTTTACCATGCCCATTGCTCTCGCTTAAGTCTTTAGCTTCATCATGTACTGTAATTTATATCTGATATATTTTTACAAAATTCTTTTCTTGCAAACTTACCAAATTGTCTTCAGGGAGATTCACACACTGCTGATTTTTTATTGACAAGCTGTGCCCCTGTTTTCAGTCCACATCCCCTGTGTTCCCATTATGCACTTTGATGGCATATCAATAAAAAGGCATATCCTTTAAAGGGACTGTCCACCATTGATTACCATTAGGGTCAAAATGGAGTACGCTATTTAGTCTGCCTATAGTCACCACTAGAGGGAGCTTAGGATCTTTATGCATACTGTTTATGCCATCAAAGTCTGATAGGAGTACAGTCAAGTATTGACAAACTCTCCATTTTGAACTGACACTTTTCAGGGCCCGTTCCCGAAGTAGGTGTGGGTCCCAGGGCTGGGGCCCACACCTATCCGACATTGAAGGCATTTCCTATTGATATGCTATTAAAGGGCATGGTAGGACACCTCTATAAGTCCCACTATGGGACTAGACTATGCAAACTGAGGATGTTCACTATAGAGGCAATATAGAGCAGGCTCAGGAGCTGAGACCACTCCATATGCGGAAGTTGTTGCCAGAATCAGAGATAACTGCTGATATTGGCTAACTCTGGTATTTTAACCCCTCAGATGCTATGCTTAATAGTGTCCATGATATCTAAGAGTTTAGGAAAAAGAGGGGATCTGTCCTCAGTCAGTAGACACTCTGTAAAGTGATTATATGGTGATGTTTGGCTGTCATGACAACTCGGAGTATAATAAAGGCTCCTGGCCTTGTCATGACAATACTAATATTGCACTCGCTGTGTAGGGCAGTATATTGTACAAAAAATTAAGTGATCACATGCTCATGTCAACAAGAGGGAGTAAAATTGAAACTAAAAAAGAATTTTAAAAAGTTAAAAAATATGGAAAATTAAAAAAAGTTAAAGTATTTAACAAAGACTCCTCTGCAGTGAAACCGCAACATCAAGAAGGGAAAATCTTTAAATTTTGTAAATCACAGGATTGATGTACATGTTTAGAAATGCAAATGATAAAGAAGTCAAAACAAAATTATCAAAACATCTCCATTTATTTAGCTTAAGCAGCCCACATAGAATACTTACCCACACACATTGGCATGCTATCAATAATATCACTGTACAATGGGCTAATAATATCACCACATAATAACCACATATTACCACTGCCTATGTCTGAATAACATCACCGTACAGATCCTAAGTAATAACCTCCACACCCAGAACACATATTGCCACCACATGTGTCTCAGTAACACTACAGACACTGTTAGCAAACAATACTGCCAGACCAGATACACATATTACCACTGCAAGGTTACTGAGTGATACCACTATACTGTTACTGAATAAAAAACACACTACAGATACAAATATAATCACCATACAGTGAGTATATAGTGGTAGATACCAGTTGTACACGCTCTGCAGACCAGTGATTACATTACAGCTACATCTAGTGACTCAGAAGTGATGTCTTCACCAATTGGAGTTATTTACTTTCCCTTTTTTTTCTCTATCTGACCTAGACCCCCTGACATGCCTCAGGCCTGCAGCTTATAAGCAGCTATGGTAGGGCAGGAAAGTCCGCAATGGTGTTTGACCCTTTAAGGACACAGCCAGTTTGGGCCTTCCTGACAGAGCCCATTTTTGAAATCTGACATGTCACTTTATGTGGGAATAACTTTTTGATACTTTTACTTATCCATGTGATTTAGAGACTATTTGCTCATGACACATTGTGCTTTAAGTTACTAAGAAATTTTGGTCCATACAACCCTTGTTTATTTGTGAAAAATCAAAATGTCATGAAAATTTAGAAACATTTGCCCTTTTCAAAGTCAAAAAATGTCTGCGTGCAAGACAGATAGTTATTTCACACAAAATAGTTTATAACTAGCATCTACCATATGTCCACTGTAAGTTGGCATCATTTTTTAAAAGTCTTTTTATTTGTTTACAACATAAGGGGGCTTAGAAAATTTGTAGTAATTTTTCACATTTGCAAGAAAATTTGCTACATTAATTTTTTAGGGACCACTCCAGTTGTGATGTGGCTTTGAGGGGCTTGCATGTTAGATACCCCCATAAATGACAGCATTTAAGAAACTGCACCCCTTAAGGTATTCAAAACAGCATTTAGGAAGTTCATTTACCCATTAGGTGTTTCTCAGAAATTAAAACAAATTGGAGGCGAAATTTAAAAATTTCACTTTTTCTGCAGATTTTCAATATTTATCCATTATTCACTGGAACACTGTGGATGATAACAAGGAAATGCAACTTAATATAGATTCCCCCAATTCTGCCATTTTTTAGAGATATCCCAAATGTGGCACTAGTGCGCTATTTGGCTCAACCACAAGCCCCAGAATAGGAGGAGCACCTACTGGACTTTAGGGTCTCATTTTTATTATGAATTTCTTTAGGCACCTTTACAGGTTTGCAGACACCCTAAGGTGCTAAAACTTAATGAACACCCCTAAAAAGACCCGATATTGGAAACTATACCTCTTAAGGAATTTATCCAGGGGTGCAGTGAGTATATCGACTCCACAAGTGTTTCACAATTTTTTTTAGTGTTAGGCTGTGAAAATGAAAATTTTATTTTTTTTTATATACAATTTTAGCTGAAAATGTTTCATTTTAACAAGGAATCTTGGTGAAAAAAAGCATCCCAAAATCTGTTACGCAATTTCTTCCAAATTTGGCAATACCCTATAAGTGGGAGTGGACTGCTGTTTGGGCGCATGGCAGGGCGTACAAGGGAGGGAGCGCTATTTGGCTTTTGGAACGCAGATTTTGGTGGGGCCATGTTGCATTTGCAAAGCCCCTAAAGTACCAGAACAGGTGAAACCTTCCAGAAGTCATCCCATCTTAGATTCAACACCCCTCATGGATCTCGTCTAGGGATGTATTGTGCATTTTGGAAAAACAGGTGTTCCTTATTTTAGCATTGGGCCATGAAAATGGGGGGAAAAAACGCAGTTCCGTCACTTTTTTTTTGGGCTTAATTTTTACACCATGCGGTATAAATGACAGGATAACTTTAGTATGTGGTTCGGTACAATTACAATGATATACATTTTATACATTTTTTTATGTTTTATTACTTTTACACAATAGAAATGTGTTTATAAAAAATTGTGTTTTAAGTCGTTATAGTCTGACAGCCATAACTTCTTTGTTTTTCTGTATATGGAGCTGACTAATGGCTTGTTTGCGGGATGAGTTGCTCTTTTTATTGGTGTCATTACAGGGTTCATATGACACTTTGATCACTTTTTATCAAGGCTTTATAAGGTGTTTTGAGCAAAATACAGCAATCCTGGTAGTGTTTTTAATTTTTACTTTTTATAGTGATCACCATGCGGTATAAATGACATGCTAGCTTTACTCATCAGGTCGATACAATTACAGCGACACCAAATTTGTATTTTTTTAATGTTTTACTGTTTTTACAAAACAAAAACACTTTTATTCCAAAAAGAGAACATGTTTTTTGCATCGCCAAAGCCTGGGAGCCACACGTTTTTTATTTTTCTATGTACAGAGCTGTGTAGCAGCTTGTTTTTTTGCGGGATGAATTGACATTTGTATTGGTATCATTTTTTTGTGGGGACAAGGCTTTTTGATCGCTTTTAAATTCGTTTTTTGGAAGGCAGGGTGAAGAAAATACTGCAATTCTAGTAGTGTTTTGTTTTTGCTTTTTTTAACAGAGCTGTCCTTGCAGTATACATGAATGGTTAGTTTTACTCTGTTGGTAAAATACGATTACGTTGATATCCAATTTTTTATCTTTTTTTATGTTGTAGCACTTTAAAAAACAGACAAACTGTTTTTATTATGTAAAAAAATATTGATGCATCGTTATCTTCTGATAGCCATAACTTTTTTATTTTTCCATATACAGAGCTCTGCAACGGCTATTTTTGGGGGGGATGAACTGGTGTTTTCATTAGTACCACTTTGACATTTATATGACATTTTGATCCCTTTTT
Organism: Phyllomedusa bahiana; assembly: GCA_025379985.1. Classification (NCBI taxonomy): domain Eukaryota; kingdom Metazoa; phylum Chordata; class Amphibia; order Anura; family Hylidae; genus Phyllomedusa; species Phyllomedusa bahiana. The sequence goes on from JAODAL010003218.1 coordinate 122,369, forward strand.
ATCCCATTTTATGTGCTGCGGGATGAACAAAAATTCTGTAACTTCTTTTGGTTTTATTTTTACGACGTTCAACGTGCGGGTAACTAACAACAATTTGATAGGGTAGGTTGTTACGCACGCATCAATGCTAAACACGCATACTTTATTTTGATCTTTTTGGGGGCAATTGCCATTTGTAAAGGGAAAAAGGTTGGTGTACGTCTTTTTATTTTATTTTTTTGTGTTTGTTTTTTACTTTTTTTGTACTTTTTTTTTTTACTTGCTCTCATAGAGAACTTGTAACAGTGATTTTCAGACCACTGTTACAGTGGAGAATAGTACAAGTAATGTTGTGTACTGCTCTCCATGGCAACTGTCAATCACTATGCACGGCCATGCCCACAGGGCACGGCAGGACATAGTGACGTAGCGGGCAGAATGGAAGCCTTTGTTAGACTTCTGGGCTACTATGGAAACCATCAGCAGCTTATGTCCAATGTAAAAAAGGGGTTAAATCTGCTGGGAGGAAGGGGACATTTTTAATTATGAAATTGCTCCTTTACCTTTGCCTTTTTTTGGGACACTCGTTATCCCATCTCATCACAAATCAGCCCATTATCCACCAATAATTGTTAACTATGAAATCCATTAGCTCAGGTACATACTGCATATGCAACCTAAGAACCCAGTCTAGAATTTGGATTGCACCTTAAGGTGAAGAAAACGACGATCATGGCATCTGCTAAAATGTCGAACTTCACACTTAAAGTGGTTGTTCAATGAAAGAAAATTCAATTGAAATGGGGACGGCAACAAAAGAAAAAAAGCAATGTTTACCTACTTGTCTTCTGCAGCTGCTGCTTCAGAGCTCCCCATTAGTCCCAACACAAAGGAAAGGTTCATGCTCCATTGTAAATAAGTAGAGAGCGAGCCTTTCCTGTGCGTCAGGATGAGAACCTACAAGTGAAGAGGAGTGGATAACCGGAATGCTCTGGAGAAATAGTGTCACTTTTTTTTCCCACCACGGCTCATTATTTTTCTTCCATTGGACAATCCCTTTAACGGAAAAGAAGCAGATGTGGTAGAAAGATTTACTCTATTTGGATGAATAATGAATTCTAGAAGGACAAACATCCAGGGATCCAATGATGAATTACTCTTCTGAAAACATTCTGTCATAAAAGACAGAATCTTCAAATACAGAGATGTGTTCTTAGCTACAAAGATCTAAAAAAGATGCAAGAAACAGCAATGTGCCCTCCAAGTATGGCACAGCTTATAGTGATGTAAAAAAGGATAGTGTTACATTAATGTATTTTGGTTGTACAGATAAGGCACAACGCCTATTGTAGCCTAAAGTATAATCAATGCCAAAGCAGCCTCCCTTCTCTGCAAGCCACTGCTGCATCAATGCATGGACTGGGTAAAGTAAAGTAATTAAACTAGTCCAAAGCAGGGTATGGCGTTAAATTGGCTAATTCCTTTATGATTGATATATATTGTGATGCCTCACTTGTGTTAGAACGCCATCTAGGACCTTCCCAGAGGTCGCTTAACTTGCAGATCACCGCTTTGGTAAACAGAATGGCACTCGGGCACAGGGCTTCTTCCAACCTGGCCTCAGCCAGCTTTATTCTTGGGGCAGGTCAATACAAATCCAAACAAAACCATAAACATAAATCCTCAGCCGTCTGGCCACTAACTACACACATAAAGTATCTCTCTATCTGTGGTCTTGGCTGACCGCCTAGCACCACAACCATATATGTTCGCCAGTCTCCTACTGACTATCACAGCTTCCCTCAAACCTTGCGAGGTTAGACCTCTCTCCTCAGCTCCTTTGTTGCTCCAAACGCCAGGTAGCAAACCACACCCCCTGTTTACCTGGAGTAAAAGCCTTTTTACAGGACTCCAGAGACCTGCTAAAAGCCTGTCCTAGAACCCAGGAACAGCCACCCACCCAACGCTATAGCCGTTCCGGGAAAGCCAGCCCATACTTAGGCGCAAAGCAACCATGCTAGCCACATGTGTCAGCAACCTACGGCTACTGACACAAAATAGCTGGCTTCCACCACCGAGATTAGGTCCGCAGTGGCACGTTGATTGCAGGTGTCCTGGTGTACTCCACCTAGTTGCAGAGACCTGTAACCACCTAAGGTTGCTTTGCCACAATATATGCTATACCAATATAGTGCCATACCCTGCTTCCAACTCATTTAATTACGGCACGTTCCAATTTTAAAATAGCTACAAAGATACAACTTAAATGAACTATGGTATTTTCATATATGGCATATGGTTGCAAAGCTTAGACATTAAGGAAATACCGTAAGACAGGAACAAAATTGATTCCTCTGAATGATGGTGTTGGATAAGAGTGCATGGACGGCTAGAAGAACAAACAAATCTGTATCGGCAGAAATTAAACCTGAATCTTTTTTGAAGGTCAAGATCACATGCAATGGGAAGGATAGTCAGAAAAAGAAATTATGCTTGGCAAGGTGTGAACAAAAAGAGAAGAACTAGCAATGAGTTGGATTAACAAAATAGAAAAAGACATAGGTGCCAAACTCTCTGTAGTCATCTGATTGTAAACCAATCATAGTTCAGAACAGCTATTCACAGTAGCTATGTGCCCCTAGAGAGAAAACTCAGATTTGGGACATCAAATGAAGTGCGTCACGTCTGCTGTCACTTCTGGTTTCCAAAACGTATGAGTAACCTCGGAAAACCAGAAGTAAAGTCAGACGTCTCACTGAAAGTCATGCCACTGTGGGAGCGACGTGAGATCTTGAGCAGTGTGGGACCCAGAGCAATACTAAAAGATAAGTTAAGGCTTTATAACACCTAAAAACCCTAAACCGAATCCTAAACCCAATTTATGGTTAGGGTAAATTTTTGAGTGATTTTTGCCAACATTCTATTTGGTCTTAAACAAATCAAATTACTTAGATTTGATTTGAATTTAAAATTTACCTTAATCTGAAGAACAACAGTACTCATAGCTCAGATGTATTTAAGACTGGATGTATCAGATTAATTTCATGTAAATATGAGTAATTGAGCTAAAGCCGCGGTTCATGTGGAGATGTTTTCATTACTCCACATTTCTTCTCCCTCTGTCTGTCATCTCATATGATATCATCTCTGACTCCGATCACACAGAGGCCATGTTTTGTAGGGGCATCGGGGTCAGGACAGGACGTGAAGTATTTCTTTCAGTGCTCGGATTAACCTTATAATTATTCCATCACTATGACACCTGAATAATGAGTAGCCAGTACCACTTGGTGCAAGGTAAGGGATTTCATGTGCTGTAATTTGTACTTGAAGTATTCTAACAAAATGTATTTCTTGCATACTTGCTAAGCTGTCTTCATGGAGATGCGCACACTGCAGAATTTCTGTTTATAAGTTATGCCTCTTTTACAGACCTCACCCCCTTATTTAACATTTTATTTTTTCCTTTTTTTTTGAAGAGGTGTTCCCACAATGGACCTTGATGTTACAGTTGCTATTAAACATAAGGGTTAAATGGCCAGGATTGGAGCTATGGATACAGCAGGGTGCAGCTTGACCATAGAATTAGGTTTTTTTTCTGTTATCTGCTCTTATTTGTATCCAAGGCCATTGAAAAGCAGTGGAAAAGTTGAGACAACGTTCTGTGCCATAATAAGACATAGGTGCCATATGTGTGTAATCTGTCATGTTTAGTTTTGCTACATCTGTAGCTCAGATTTGGTGACAATGCATCACCTGAGAGCTGTAAATGTTTAGCGCCTAGTACCCTGTTTTCCCGAAAATAAGACAGTGTCTTATATTAATTTTTGCTCCTAAAGACGCGCTAAGACTTCTTTTTAGGGGATGTCTTATTTACAGGGAAACAGGGTACATATGCCAATGCTTCTGGAATCTGGGAGGATTCACCTTTTTCTCTGAGTCTCCTGGTCCTACCAGTAGAGATAGCAGGTTATGATTTCTGTAATATAACATCTGAATATAACCTAATATACCACACAAATATCTTACAATTCTATTCTTTTCAGCACTTCCCCCTGCTTTAAAAAAAAATCACTAATCTTTTTTTGGGAGGATTCTTTTTTACAGGGAACAGGACATATGCCAATGCTTCGGGAATCTGGGAGGATTACCTTTTTCTCTGATCTCCTGGTCCACCGTAGAGTAGCATTATGATTTTCTGTAATATAACATCTGAATATAACCTAATATTACCACACAAATATCTTACAATTCTATTCTTTTCAGCACTTCCCCCTGCTCAAGAAGGCACATGTGCAGGCCCGTCTGAAGTTTGCCCATGAACACCTGGATGATTCTGTGAGTGATTGTGAGGAGGTGCTGTGGTCAGATGAGACAAAAATTGAGCTCTTTGGCTCTTTGGCTAATGCTCTTTGGCTAATGCTCAACTCGCCATGTTTGGAGGAAGGGAAGAGAAATGTTGCCTATGACCAAAAGAACACCGTCCCCACTGTCAAGCATGGAGGTGGAAACATTATATTTTGGGGGTGTTTCTCTGCTAAAGGCACAGGACTACTTCACAGTATCAGTGGGAGAATGGATGGAGCCATATACCGTAAAATCCTGAGTGACGAACTCCTTCCTTCCACCAGGACGAGTTGGCAAGCGACAGACTCAAAATCTTAATGATTTAGAGATGATCTGCCAAGAGGAGTGGACCAAAATTCCTCCTGACATGTGCGCAAACCTCATCATCAACTACAAAAAACCGTCTGACTGCTGTGCTTGCCAACAAGGGTTTTGACACCAAGTGTTAAGTCTTGTTTGCCAGAGGGATCAAGTACTTGTTTCTCACTGCAAAATGCAAATAAATATATATAATTATACAATGTGATTTTCTGGATTTTATTTTGGATATTCTATCTCTCAATGTTAAAATTAACCTGCCATTAAAATTATAGACTGTTCATGTCTTTGTCAGTGGGCAAACTTACACAATCAGCAAGGGATCAAATAATTATTTCCTTCACTGTACATATATGTGTGTGTATACAGCCTTGGTTTCTTTCTACATTGCATAGCTATCTCTCATACTACAAGTCTGTCATACTGACTGAGCACAGCACATACTCAGTTATATCATTCAGCTTAACCAGGAAGTAACTCATAGAGCCTGTTCTACTTCCTGTAGGACGGATTCCTGCTGAGGAAGGAGCTTGGCGGCCATTTTCTTTTCCTACAATGATTGTCCCCTAGACAAAATGAGCAGACTTTTCTAATTAAAGGTATTTAGGATTTTTTTCATTATGACATGTAGTTTATCTTTATAGTTTTCATCTTTTCCCGGAGAACCCTTTTAAGGGGATGGGACAAACTAGGACTCGGCCCATTTTCCCCAAGGGCTCCACAACAGCTACATGGGCACATTCTTTGGAGAGTACAATATGCAGAAAAACACAGAAACAAATGGGACATTAATTACTAAAAAACACAGAAACAAAGCCATACTCACAGCACAAAGGCTGGACTGAAACTGAACCCAGTAAAGAGGCAACACTGGCCCCTATGCTACTTGGGAATGCTAAACAGGTGCAGCTGATTGCTGTGCAGTAGCTCACTTACCCCACCACTAGGAGAACAATTGGACTACACATTAAATTGATACCTGTTCACACAGTATGCAGAAAAGCCACAGTATAATACATGGGGAGATTGCACAAATGCAAAAATACCGATAAGACAACCACTCATACACCTTCAATATGCTCTTGATTATCAGTGATTTTAGTAGAATAAAATGTATTACGTGGTTCTGATTTCCTCTCGTTGACCGTACATGCTTCAGGAATTTTATTTATATTAGTGTTATTGAATAGAATTTTTTACATTACATTAAAAAGGGGATCAAAGAACAGGCCTATCTGCACTCTATCAACTGTTAGGAAAAATATTTTTTACTGCTTTAATGAAAAAAGTTTTCTTACTCTCAGTGAGAAAAGAAATTGCAATTTTAAATCCATCTTCATCAGGACCAGCCATGAGTAGTCTGGAAAGCTGGCTATTCAACATCATTTCTTCAGCTATTTCTGTCAGCTATTAAAATGGATCATGTCTCCAAGATTGCTTTTTTGTTTTTCTCACTCAAGGCAATAAAACTTTTCTCATGGCTAACACGGTACCAAACTTACTCACTTTGATGAATTAGTCTATTAAGGAACAAATGATATAACTTGTAAATGTGTGCGAGTGAATTATAATGCACTTTCCTTAAAGCCATTTACTAGGTACAATGTAGAATCATCACATTTATTAAAGGACTCCTTGAATAGACAGCAGTTGGCTACTACACTCAATACTTATTATATTGCATTTTCTTACTCAAAATATGATGCTGTAGCTGCTGAGATTCTAAGTTATTAAAATAGAAATTTAGAAAAAATACATTGTTCAGTTTTGGTCAGTAAATTGAATGAAAATCTAAGTATAACATTTACATCTTCTTGTGAAACCAGGCCAGATCATAAAATGGGCAAAAGGGTAACTGGCAAACATCCTAGTGTGGCCTACCTTCTCAAACTGAACTTTCTAGTTGGTTGTCTCAGACTTATTGTAACAACACTACTTGGCACAGGATGATAGCAGTTGCATGCAAAGATCATATGACGTATGTATCAAATGCAAAAAAAAAAGCTATTAGGAAATAGAAGCAGATTTTATCTCCTGCTTTAGTACACAAGCTTCCATAGGTTGCAGACCACCTATCTCTCCTCTTACATGCTGTAGCAGTGGTAGGGCTGGTAACGTTACTCCCTGCTGTGTTTCTTGAACCCTTTTGAGCTCTGTAGCTTTGTACACTGCTGTTTACAAACCTCCAGCAGTCATGTCACTGTAACAAGATCAGCCAGGAACACTAGAGCTGATATACCAATCAATGCTGTAGACCAACCAACAGCCTGACCAGGAAGAAGGTTCCTGAAGCTGAGCATGGTTCTGTAAAACAGCATGGTGAGACAACCCCTTTAAGCAGAATCAGAAATACAAGAAAAACCAAGGCCTTTAAATAAATGGGTAAGCAAACTAAACAGATTACTAGATACAATCATTAGAACTTGATACACAGAAGATACTAGATTAGAGATGAGCGAGCAGTAAGAAGTTCTAGTTCAATTTAAAACTTAAAATTTAGTGTGTTCGGTTCGTGGTTCTATTCGAACTCGAACTCCAACCCTATTAAAGTCAATAGGAGAAGATGTTCTGTTAATTTGTATACCTATACAGGTGAGGAGAAGCTGTAATTACCATCCATAACAGTAAACTGGATACGTGGAACAACTTAGTGAAGAAAATTTGGCCCTAAGAGTGACAGAAAAAAATTGAGAGGCTGAAATATTTAATTCCTTTCAATGGCTAACTGAAAAGATGAGGACAGCTTGCAAGAAGGGGCGTAGCTATAGGAGGTGCAGTGGTAGCAGCTGCTTTGGGGCCGTGCATCCTGAGGGGGCCAAAAAGCCCCTTTGACACAAAGGAGATTTGGAGACGGTGTGTTATACAATTACTGAACCCCCAAATCTGCAAACACAGAACTTTTGTATGATTTAGAAAATCCAAGCACTCTGTATAATATGTATCCATGTATAAGAGAGTTAGGCATTATGTGAGCCTGCAAATGTCACCAAATAACAGCTTCTGGGCGTGGGAAAGATGCAGCCAGCAATATCAAATTCCCTAACTATTGCTGTCTATGGAGAGGAAAATGCTAACTACCTAAGAGCTGCCTGTACAGTACAGAGAGTGAGCTGAAAATGGCATTCACAAGGCAATACAGTGAAATATATACACTCACCGGCCACTTTATTAGGTACACCATGCTAGTAACAGGTTGGACCCCCTTTTGCCTTCAGAACTGCCTCAATTCTTCATGGCATAGATTCCACAAGGTTTTTGCAACGATGCTCAATTGGTACCAAGGGGCCCAAAGAGTGTCAAGAAAATATTCCCCACACCATGACACCACCACCACCAGCCTGAACCGTTGATACAAGGCAGGATGGATCCATGCTTTCATGTTGTTGACGCCAAATTCTGACCCTACCATCCGAATGTCGCAGCAGAAATCGAGACTCATCAGACCAGGCAACGTTTTTCCAATCTTCTACTGTCCAATTTCGATGAGCTTGGGCAAATTGGAGCCTCAGTTTCCTGTTCTTAGCTGAAAGGAGTGGCACCCGGTGTGGTCTTCTGCTGCTGTAGCCCATCTGCCTCAAAGTTCGCCGTACTGTGCGTTCAGAGATGCTCTTCTGCCTACCTTGGTTGTAACGGGTGGCTATTTGAGTCACTGTTGCCTTTCTATCAGCTCGAACCAGTCTGCCCATTCTCCTTTGACCTCTGGCATCAACAAGGCATTTCCGCCCACAGGACTGCCGCTCACTGGATGTTTTTTCTTTTTCGGACCTTCTCTGTAAACCCTAGAGATGGTTGTGCGTGAAAATCCCAGGAGATCAGCAGTTTCTGAAATACTCAGACCAGCCCTTCTGGCACCAACAACCATGCCACGTTCAAAGGCACTCAAATCACCTTTCTTCCCCATACTGATGCTCGGTTTGAACTGCAGGAGATTGTCTTGACCATGTCTACATGCCTAAATGCACTGAGTTGCCGCCATGTGATTGGCTGATTAGAAATTAAGTGTTAACGAGCAGTTGGACAGGTGTACCTAATAAAGTGGCCGGTGAGTGTATATCATGGTCATGTGATAGCAGCCAATGAGAGCCCTACACCTCAGCGATGACGTTTTTGACACTTCTCTGTGCTCTGCACTGATTGGATGGCCACCAAAAGTGCAGAAAGGTGATTGAATGGCTGCCAAAAGTGCAGAAAGTCACTGAAAATGAAACTGAAAATGACGCGTTGAACTAGAACTAGAACTTTACTCGAACGAACAGTAAAATGTTTGGTTCGAGTTCTAAAAAGTTCTACTAGAACTTAACTTTTCTAGAACAGTTCGATCAACACTATACTAGATCACTAGAACAGAGTACCAGCAGATTCCAAGACACAAACATGATTGAAGTGGTTGCATGGCATCTACTTCATAGGAGATCTAATATAAAGAAGAGGATGAGATGGTAGGAGACTTCCTTCCTACTATTCATAGCACCTATGTCATGTACCCAGTTGTAGTATTGTCTAGTAGTTTTGTCTAGACATCATTGAGCCACTCTGTTATGATGTGATGTTATCACTGTGTGGAAATGTAATGGATGCACTATTTGGTAATATATTTAATGGGCACTATAAGGCACTGTTTTTTGGCATTGTATGGTACTGTTATTTGGAGAGTATCCTGACAGTTTTAGTCTCTATTTCCCCATTCTAGAATAAACTGGACACCTTCTTCAACACACACCTTACCCTGATGCCAATCTTGACCTTCAACCTGCCCTATGGTTATTAGTCCCTGACCTATGATCTCTGGGACCAGCCCACTAGATAGAATTCATTACAAAGTATAAACACATAGTATGATCTACTTCATAAAAACAATGTTTGGTCTTCACATTCAAAAAGTTTAAAAATGTTGGTGTGGCAGCAAAACGCAAACACAATCCAATATCAGCAGCACACTATTAGCACTAAAAAACAATCAAAAACAACATAGGAATTTTTGGAAAACATTTGTGCTATTTTGAATACTTTAAAATTTGAGGTTCTTAGTGTACATTTTTGATCAAAACTATGTAAGCCTACCTCCCAATCAACAAGGCAAGCTCAAGACAGGTGGGAACCTATGCTATGTATTACTTCACCTGGTGTCTGTTCAGACCTCCACATTTCAGGGAGCATAGATTCCAGCTACAAGCTATCCTGCACTGATTTAAAAGCCTGTGCAGGTGGGCGGAGTGCAAAAAAACAGAGTGGGGGGCAGCCACTCCCCCATACAAACAGTCTAGAAAACAATGTTTAGTCTGCACATCCAAAAAGTTTTGTGTGCTGCTGATATTGGATTGTGTTTGCGTTTTGCTGCCACACCAACATGCACCTATGCTCATTAAAAAAAAAAAAAAACTTTTTGGATGTGCAGACCAAACATTGTTTTTCCAGAATGTTTGTATGGGGGAGTGGATGCCCCTCTTTAGTTTCTTGCACTCCGCCCACCTGCACAGGTTTTTAAATCAACGCAGAGTAGCTTGTAGGCACCAAGAGAGGTAACATATACTGTAGGTTCCCACCTGTATTAAGGTCGTCTTGTTAAGAACCTCAAATATTTCAAGTATTCAAAGTATCAGAAAGTATTCAAAGTATCAGAAATGCTTTTCCAAAAATTCCTATGTTCTATTTGATTGTTTTTAGTGCTAGTAGTGTGCTGCTGATATTGGGTCATAAACTGAGTTTGTTAGCTCTGGAGTGATGGATTCAATCTGTCATAGTCATTGTCATGGAATGTGCCATGGCCCGACGCACTCCGGTCCCATGCAACTGTTACTAACTCATTTATCTCCAGGTCACCAAAATAATTGCAATCATTACCAGCTTTAAGGTTTAAATAAAAAAAAATTATTTTGTTGTTAATTTCATAATATATTGCTTTCACCATTGGTGGATGGAAGGGTTGGGTTATTATTCCTATAGAAACTACAACCGCATGCCATGAGTAAGCACTGATTGTGTTTAAAACGCGTTGGCTGGTTGTGTTTCCAGTGGAGTTTACATGCTGTAGGTACTTTATCTCTTTTTATAGTCTATGGAGCTTGGATATTAATTCTTTTTTCAATAAAGCTGTGTGTTAAGGATTCCATGATGTGCTGGCAAACTTTACATGTACAGTAAAGCTGTCTAAAACACCATCATTTTAAGACCTCGTTATCTATACCAGATTTTCTGTAACAGACTTCAGACTTCTACACTACACATATCTGCTGTCTTCTTTGTGAGGATCATCCATCTAGAAGGCCATTTTTGAGTACAATTTTGAGTGGTCACCTCAGGAGGCTTCAGTGTATACATAAATGCTGATTGAATGTATATATACAATGACTGAATGAATGAAGGTATGTAAGAAGTGTGTAGGCTTCAAATACAATTTGAATAAAACATTTGTTTTTCATTCGCAGTCTGTTTATGCATTTTTGCTACCCACTAACTAGGGTTACCTAAGTCCATGTACCTATGTACCCAGTAACACTTTGTGCTTAGTCGGATACTGTCATCACTTACACCACATTGCTGATAGAGCTGTTAAAAGACTCTATTAATTCTTTCCTTCATCACAAATTATTCTTAACTTTTACCATAAGGAAATATCAACAATGCAATCACCAATCTATTTTGATAAGAACGAAATAAGGATCTTATAACAAACATTTGTACCTGGTCCAAACAGATTTACCAAACCTAATCTTCTACTGGGTAACATAGTATAGTAACCTGAGCCAAATAATTACTTCATTAATTGGGCTAAATAGTTTTATCAGCCTTTTCATCTTGTAATTTTTATTTATAGAATGGAAAGAGCGAGAATCCCTGCTGAATGCTGGGAGCACTAATAAGCCACTTTCCAAAGACTTGAGTTTTTAAATACAAAACTAGGGCAGCAAACAATCTTTGACCTGGGTGACAAAAGAAACTACTACAGTTTTGACTTTCACCTTAACCATGACATACCTAAAAGCATAGCACTTGTCACAGTTGCAACTAGTCTCGCTGCCATAGGACCCACAAGCCCTCCTTAAAGGGGTTTGGCCATGAAGTGAGTTTCTTACCTCTTATCTGCTCAGGGAGAAAATAAACAAAGCATGCTGAGTCATGAACGGCTGCAGGGGTGAGAGGGAGGGGGGTGAGCAGAGAGTGAGGAAGAAGGGAGCGTCTGCAATGTTTACTCAAATAATTACATTGCAACCAGTGGATTCTCTATACATCAGACAGCCTCATACACTGCACTTTCTCCCCAGCCCCTTGCATGTTCCCTGTCTGCAGATAAGAAGTGCAAACACGCAAGCGCGGCCAGATCAGCTCCTGTCAGTGTCCTGGTCATGTCTAATGTAAACTTTCAGGAAACTAAGGGGGAGTGAGCAATGCTGTAGCTCTCACAGGCTTCACTTTTTGTAATCACATATATTTAGAAAAGTGATTAAATACCCATTTTGGAGGATCCCACGTCAACATTACATCGTGGCAAAACCCCTTTAAGACATTAGTCGGCAGCTTTTCTCCCTGGTAAGTCATGGTGTTGCATGGCCCCACTTTTTTCTTCTTCCATTCAGCTCCATGTTCAAACTCCATGTAGATGTGGTCCATTGTGGGAAATGGACTCAGGACCCCAGAGCTGCAGGGCAACAGTTCTAACCACTGAGTACCATGTTAACTTTGGGCAGTTTCATCCTATTTGACCCCTAGAGCCCCACCAGGGCCATAGCTATGAGGGATGAAGAGGTAGAAGTCACTACTGGGCCCAGCACCCTGAGGGAGTCTAAAAGCTCTTTTACAATATAAAAAGATACCAGTATGGTCAATGACACATGATAACTGGTTGGGGGGGGGGGGGGGCATTTACCTTTTGAATTAGGACCAAGGAGCTTGAAGTGAAGACTCTGAACTCTACGTAGCTCAAGTCAAGTATCTTCCCTACTATAAAATCCACAGCTAATATTTTCCTTCTGGAAGTTCACAGTCCAAGTACAGTGAGTCCTCACTCTAGTTGACATTGCATCTAAGACGTAATTTATTTGACATTATAGACTCTCCACTGATCAGCTCAGTTACCAGAGATGTGTGCAACAGAGGCACTACAGTCCCAGCAATCCTAAAGGGATTAGTACACAAAGGACCTCCACACCCGTGTAGCAGATAGTTGCTCCTTACAAGACTACATAAACGGACTTCTAGCCAAGGACTCTGACAAGTTTGTCTCAATTTATATGTCAAATGTCATTACTGTGATTGACTGTGAATAGTTCTACCTTGCAGCAGAATAACATGACATAGGCAGTAGTAAGGTGAGCACAGTGTAGGGGTTAAGTGGGGTACATGCAGTACTGTGAAAAACTTTTAGGCAGGTTTGGAAAAAAATCCTGCAAAGTAAGAGTGCTAATAGTTCATTTTTATCAATTAACAAAATGCAAAGTAAATGAACAAAGAAAATTCAAAATGAAATCAATATTTGGTGTGACTGCCCTTTACATCAGTTCCTTTAGCCACTTGCACACAGTTTTTGAAGGAACTCAGCAGGGAGATTGTTCTAAACATCTTGGAGAAGTAAGCACAGATCTTCTGTGGATTTAGGCTTGCTCAAATCCATCTTTTCTTCATTTAACCCCAGACAGGCTGGATCATGTAGAGATCAGGGCTCGGCGGAGATCATATCATCACTTCCTGTTTTGAAGGCAAATGGTGGTCACACCAGCTTCATTTTGATTTCTGGTGCACATATCTTTACAGAACTCAATGAGAGGGACATTTTTTTGAAGGTGGTTTTCACTGGCGGTTTTAATGCTGCACACACCTGCAATAAATTTTTGGATCACATCTCTGTGGTCTCAGATACTGCGAAAAAGAAGAAAAGTACTTACCGTCAGCATATGTGGTTCTCTGGTGGGTATTTGTGGTAGAAGAGGTTGTGCCTCTGTATAATTTCCAAGCGTTGAAGGATATTTATATGTTCAATAAAGGAGGGGGTTGCACATTCGCGAAATTTTAATACTGTGCGCATCAAGGGCGACGTGTATGAACTCGCCTGCACCATTTTTTGGGGCTTATATGTAGTGTATGAACACAGACCAGACTTTAGGCTGCTTGCTTTAATCCATGAAGCCCTGACACAGATTGATCTGAGCCCCCTCCCTGTACACAGCAATATTGTAACATTTTGCAGCCAGCAATTTAACACATTACGTTCCAGCACACTACAATTCCTCTTCTCCTTGAAGAAAAACATATGACCATGAACAACAGATCAATAACAATAAGTTAACAGTATGAAAATAATTGTTATGGAAACCACCAAACACTTTAAACTGTAAACTCCTGTCCATACACATAGGGCCACATGTATGAATGGGCTTTTCGCCCGTTTTCTGGCATATACTGCGCCTCCAGGCCCGAATCCCGCTGTCGGACGCGGGGATTCAGTTTTAGGTGCAGTGTTCACCACTTTCAGCTGCGCCCCGCATGAAGGGGCGGGCAGTGGCGCGGTGTGGGCGCGGGGTAGGCGTTTCCGGGGCGGGACGCGGCGCGCTCAAAAACTCCGAGGCATGTACGATGGAGAGTCGGCAAAGCGAGGCGCAGTGCAGCGCTCGGCAGCTCCGACAGGCAGACCTGGTTTATTTTGGTCTAAATGCTACGGCAGAGGTGAAGTGAAGCAGGATCGGAACATGCGAGGAAGCAGATAGAAGATCGCGACAGAAATCTCGGCGCTCCGCTCCGTGCAGCAGGAGTATGATTCCGAAAAAATCGCCTTTATAAAGGTGGAAAACAGTGTCAGAAAAGAGCTGAACCTCAAAAATAAACATAATAAAAAAAAAAACACTTTCCAAAACTCTAGAACGGCGCAATATCAAGATTTATGATATTGTAAATTGCCGGGAAATACAGTAATTCAAATTCTGAAACCTATTCTCATTGGTCGGCATAAACCGGCCAATCAGAATAGGAGCGACAGTGAACCATTAAAACCTATGGGGAAGGATTGACCAATCAGAATCCACGGCGGGATAATTCAAAATACAGTAAAAAGACAGAAAAGAGCTGATTGGCTGAGCTAGCGGGGGCTTGGCTAGCTCGGCTAATCAGATTAGGAGCGACAAAGTCCCATTATATCCTATGGAGAAGTTTGGACCAATCAGAATAGGAGCGACAATGTCCCATTATATCCTATGGAAAAAAATTGACCAATCATATTCAAAGGCGGGACAGTTCAAAATACAGTAAAAATGCAGAAACGAGCTGATTGGTTGAAGCGGTGGGGGCTCGTTCAGCTTAGCCAAACAGAGCGAGAGCTACTTTTCTTTGGTTTTTATGGGGAAAAAAAAATTTGAAACGCCCCTCTGTGAAATTGGGGGTAAGTTAAAAAAGGGCCGTTATTTGGGGCCCAAAGGGAGGGGAGCGTTGCCTCCCATGGGTTTTTCTAATGCAATTGAAATAAAAAATTTACATGGGGGAAACAAAAATTTAACCTACCCGAAGTGGTCCCGATGTGTATATAAAAACGAATTATTTAAAATGGGGGTGGTAACGAAAAAAAAAAAAATTAAATTTAATAAAATCCTGTTTTTTTCTTTTTTTTGTTGTCCCCCCCTTACTATTGATCCTTGGCAACGGGAAAAAAAAGAAAATAAACGATTTTTATTTTTCGTCCTATTTGTTTGGGTTGGGTTTTGCCCAACCCCAAAGAGAACACCTTAAACAATTTTAATTAAATGTATTTCCCCGGGGTTTTCTCTAATTTCAATTCCATATGTTGCGCCAAAAGGTTTTTCGGCCGGGCAAACCCGGGTTTTTCGGGTTTTTAAATGCTTTATTTGTAAAGAAAAAGGTTTTTTTGCTCTTTAATTTTGGGTAAAAGTTTGACAAATTAATTAAAAATAATTTTTGTTAAAACTTCATGCCACGGCGCTGAGTGGCCGAGATTTTTTTGAGCGCCCTATTTTTCCTTGGGGCTATAATTTTGGGGGAAGTTGCTGCGCTTTGATTGGTGGGATAGAAAAAAGCCCCCCTTTTGGGTCAGTAATCGCTCTTTTCCCGGCTTTTTACTGTATTTTTAATTATTCCCGCCCTGGTTCTGGGTTGGTTTTAAAATTCTTCCATAGAAATAGAATTGGGGTTTTTTTGCGTCTATTCTGATTGGTCCAAAAATTTTCCATAGGGTTTAGAATGGGTCTCGTCGCTCCCTTTTTGATTGGTCTGAGCTACCAAGTCCCCCGGGGGGGCTTTTTCCCCCCAAAAAGCTCTTTTCAACATTTTTTACAGTTTTTTTAAAATCCGCCCCTTGGGGTTCATTTTGGTTTAAACTTCCCCATAGGGGTTTTAAAAGGTTCCCCTGGGCGCTCCCCATTCCCGTTTTGGCGGTTTATGGGGCCCACCCAAACGAAAAAGCTTTTGATTTTAATTACTGTATTTCCCGGGAATTTCCCCAAAAACCTTTTTTTGAATTAGGAAATTTTTGGAAAATGAATTTTTGTTTTTTTTATTTTTTTTTTTTTTTTTGGTTTTTAGTTTTTTTCCCGAGAATTTTTTGAACGACCCTTTTTAAAGGCCCATTTTTGATTTATATCCGCACCCGACATCTTTGGGAAAGATTTTCCGGGTGTTCCAGCCTGGGCTCGCTCCCGGGAAATGTTTTTTCCGGGCGGGAGCCCCGCCCCGGGGGCCTTAAAATCCCGCACTTTCGCCCCTGTTTCCCCCATTTTGCCCCCCCCCCACAGGGAGGGCGGGAACCTTTTCCCCCCATTTTTATGATTTCGTATCTTCCGGGGGCGAATTTCCCGGCCAAACGCCCCTACTGCCTCGGTTTCCCCCCATGCGCCTAACCAACACTGGCCGGACCCCACGGGGGCCCTTTTCCCCGTTTTTGAGTGCATATTCCGGCGCCCGGGAAAAATTTTGGGGCAGCGCCGCCCCTGCGCCTCGAACCCCCACTGCACCCCCAAAACAAAAGGCGAGGGCCGGGGGGACTTTAAAATGCTATGGAAAAGGGGCGGGGCCCCGGCCCCGACTTTAAAACAGGGCCAAAATTTTTATTCATGTGGCCCCTAGTCTTTGAGGTAAGCCCGGGGGTTTTTTTATTGCTCGGCTTTGCTCTTTGGCCCTTTTGGATGGGAGGGTTTTGGGAGTTTTGGTTTTCAGAATCACTTGAAGTTTCTACGCAAAATTTGTGTGATTCACATTTCCCCCAACCCCTTGGGGTTTTTTAATTTAACAAGCTTTTCAAGAAAGGGGTGAACCACCTTTTTTTTATTTTCCCTCTAAATCCTCCTTTGGGACCCCCTGAGTGCCCCCTTTTTTTTTTTAAAGTTTTAAGGCTCAGGTTCAGAAAAAAGGGAAGACAGTTTGTTTAAAAAAATCATTTGGCAAACCTTATTTTCCTTGTCTAAGGCCCTAGTTTGACAATGCCGCCCATGGTTTGAGGTTTTTGGGTTTGGTCGGATTTTCCATTTTTTCATCAATTACCCCGAAAAAATTTTCCAAACTGTAGGGGAAGAAAGGGCCCCATGTTGGTAATTTTGTTTCCCGAATTGGCAAAACCCGAAAAAGTTCAAATGGACTCAAACCCCGTTATATTGTGGGGGGTGGTTTAGATAAACACAAAAAGAAAAAGGCCAGTTTTTTTTTTCCCGTCCCTTTTTCTCTAAATGGGGCCCTTTCCCTAAAAAACCTTTTCAAACAGGTTTTGGTTCTGATTTTTTCCCCTTTCCCCCCCTTTGACTTGTGGCCGTATGGGGGGGTTTTTAGGGGGCGATTTTTCATGGGCCCTTTTGATTTTAGATAATCTTAAAATTCCTTTAGAAATGAAGTGGGCCCCCCATTTTCGCCCCACAAACGTTTAGGCAAACCATGAGAAGCAAAGATGGGGCACCCCCCTCCAAATTTTTCTGTTGATGAAGTTTTCTTTAGGGGAGGAATACCACCTCTTTTCCAACCCTTTAAATTTTAAAAGTTTACATTCGGGGTTTAAGAGATGGTGTTCCCAAAAATGGGGGTGGACACAGATCAATAGCTAGATTTTTCCCCGGTCCCTTTTGGTAGAATTATTTGTGTTACTGGTTCCCGGTTTTGGTTTGGGCCCAAAAAGCTGACAGGGGTCGGGCCATGAGGAAAACCCTACTGTAAAGGGTTTCCCCAATTCCCTTTTCGATTTTCCGGGCCCCATCGGTTTTTTCGCGTTTAAAAAGTTGTTTGGTTCACAAAATTTCCTTGGTTTGGATCCACAATACGGGGGGCATCACAAAAAACGATTTTTCCCCGTAGAGAAACTAATTGTCCAGAAAAATACCAGTTTTTTGTTTTTTTCTTTTGATATCCGGGGTAAAAAATCCTTCCCCGTCTTTTGTTCGATACACTTTTCTCAAATTGTGCAATTTTTTGGGGGCCACTTTAAAGCCAAAATTCTTTTAATCCCCTGGGGTTTAATGCTTGGGGAATGACCTTCGCAGCAAAAGAATGAAATGTACTCTTTTGCTAAAGTTATGACATGGTGTGAAGAATATTTAGTGGTTTTGTAAGGTTTTAAAAGTGTTATGCTTCAGCTTTTGGATCTAAATCAAATTTGATCTGGTATTGAATTTGTTTAGGTTTTTGGTCAATATAAATTTTCTTTGTCAAAAAAATCAACAAATTCCAAACAACATAACTTTTAAGTTTTTAAATTTTCTGCATCACTTTGTGGTACCGGGGAGGTAACCCCCTATAACCCATTTGAGCAACCCTAGTTTTACAGGGAATTTTCAAAAAACCCAAAAATTGGGTTTGGCACAAAATTTGTTTTTTGAATAAAGAAATATATGCCACACTGGGGTGTGGGCGCCCAAAACTATGCAAAACCCCAATGCAATTGATCAGTTGCACTTATAGAAAACCAAAACGGTCCAAAAAAAGGGCATTTTGAAATTTTTTGGAACCCCCATTTTTTTGGGGTACTTTGGAAAAATAAAAAAAATTTTGAGGTTTTTTTGTGTAAAAATTTTTTATGAAAAAAATGTAAATGCCTTCCCCACCGCCCGGGAAAAGGGGACCCCAATTAAGGTGGGGAATTACTAATGTACCTTTTTTGTTTCTGTTCAAGGGCCCCCACATTTCAGGGCCTTTTGGGAAAGGGTTTCCAAAATATAAAAACCCGATTGATTAAAAAAAGGCTGTACAGGTGGGCGGAGTGCCTAAAACCCCTTTTGGGGACTAGCCAAATTCCCCATACAAACAGTCACAAAAAAAAATCTGGGGTTGGATTAAACCGTTTTGAAAAATAAAAATAGATGGGACATGTTGTGGAAAAAAAGTATGGGAAAAAACCCAAAACAAAATCCGTTTGCACTCTATAGACACTAAAAAAAGGGTTTAAAAAAAGGGGCTTTAAAAAATTTTTTGGAGCAATTTTGATTCTTTGGAAAATATTTAAAAATTTTAAAGGGTTTTTAGAGTACCTTTTTTGATCAAAAATGTAAAATGCCCAACCGTGGCGGTGGTCCAAAATTCAGGGGGAACTTCCTACATTGGTACCTCCCCTAGGTGTTGGTTCCCGACCTCCCCTTTCAGGGTTAGAAGGTTAGCTATAAAAAACCCGATTTTAATTAAAAAACGTGTGAAAGGTTTTTTTAGAATTCTTTTCAGAAAATCCAAAAATTTAAAAATGGTTTTTAATTTAAATTTTGGGTCTTTTGGGTCCATCTTTGCCTTCTGTATGAAAAATACTGCTTCTTTCAATTTTTCCTTAAAGGTTTTTGGCCCCTTAAAAATTAAAAAGTATAGCTTTGCCCCACGGGGCTTTAAAAAATTACCAAAGAAATTGTGGAAAAAGGGTAAATTTTGGCACGGAACATGCATGCCCAAAAAAAAACTTTTTAATTTTGTTTTTTTGCCCAAAAAATTTTTTAAGAAACAGATCATGAATCTTTTTTTTAAAATTTTTTTTGGGGTTTACATCCTTTGGTTTGAGAGCCACACATGGGTTTTTTTGTTGGGGGAAAGGGAAGACAATAATTTTGGGGGGGCCCACCAAAAAAAGAAGGATCTTTGGGTTTTCCTTACCTTAAATTTTTTGACTTCACAGTTTAAATTCTTTGGGTGCTAAACCCTATCTCAAGCTTTTGGATTTAAAAAAAACTGAAGGGGTCAACCTTGTAGAAAAAACTTTAAAATAGTAGACATTAGATGATAGATGGTGATGCCTGACTACCTAATGTGTATGGGTATATCCCCAAAACCTTTAACGCAGATTTATATTTTAAAGGAAGATAAGTCAAACATGCCTAATCCTCAGATCTTAGGGGGTAAGTGATGCGGAAAACGTTGATTTGTACCTATGTTTTCCCCTCCCCCTTTTAAAACTGCATTTCTGCTTGTTTTTAGGGTTTGTTTTTGGCAATAGTCTGAACAGGGGAAAGGAAATTTCCCAAACTTAAAAGGGGTTTTTTCCCCCATTAATGTTTTAGTGGGGAACCCCCAAAATGGGTATTTTAAAAACTTTTTTTTAATTTTTTATTGATTAATAAAAAAAGGGAAAACCTTGAGAGCTTTTCAGATTTTAAAAATTCCCCCCTTTGTTACCTCTAGCTTTCCCTTGGGCACACCCAGGAGTGACAGGCCGCAGGTTGCGTTTTAAACATTCTTAATTTTTTTGACAGGCCCAAAATGAATGAAAATTTTAAGGCCCGGGAGGGAAAAGGGGTGCACTCCCGAGGCTTTTCTTGTTTTATTGGAGGAAAAACCCCCTTTTGTATGTTTTTTATTTCACTTAAGTTTTTAGACGGGTCCCCTTTGGGTTCCCCACTCCTTAAATTTTCCCCTTTCCCTTCCCCCCCCTGAAATTTCATTTTTTCCAGGGATGTTTTTTTTTATATTGCTCTCGTTTCTGAAGGGGTGATAAAATTTCCGTCTTGGCAAAAACCCCTTTTTGCTCCACCTGTTTTTCTTTCCCAAATTCTGCCCTTAAAACAGCCCGTTTTCTTTTTCAAATCCAAAAAATTCTTTCACCTTTTTTGAAAAAGTTCCTTTACCCTTTTTCCTTTTTCCACATTAAAGATGGCATAGAAACTTTTTTTGTTTTACATTAAAAATTATTTTAATCCTATTGAAAGGATCTGATTTTTTTAGGTAAAGTATTTATAAAATAGGTTTTTATGAAAAATAATTGAAATGAAGTGTTGCCAAGGGATTAGTGTTTTTTGCTTTGGTTTCAAAGTAAAAATTTTACCCTAAATTTTAGCAAATTTGGTTTAAAGGGCAGAACAAAATTAAATTTTTTCAAAAAATCCCCCAATTTAAAAAACCCAAAAAATGTTTTCCCTAAACCCAAAGTTAGAATGGAGGTTGTTTAAGAGGTATTAAGGGATTTTTTAACCCCAACCCCAAAATTGGGAGAGGGCAATGCTTTTGTTGAAAGCCCAACTTTGCATTCCCAAAAATCACTTTTTTAGTTACATTAGGGCCCCAATGTTATGGTTAAAATGGGGAAAGGGGAATTTTAAAATCATACTGTATTTTCAAAGTCAGTTCTTTAGCATTTGCCCCAAAGTTAATTTGGGGTTTTACGTTTAAAAGTTTTTGGGCCATTTATAATTCTTGGTTTTAAACTAAAAACATTGGGGCATTTTGGGTGGGAAAATATACCATAAATTTTAAAAGGCCCGGGTGGGGGAAGGACCTTTAAGGGTTTGGTCGCCAAAATGCATTTAAATTTTAAAACCCTTTTTAAAACCCCCTTTACCCCAAACTCCCAAATTTTTTAAAAATTGGGTTTTGAACCCGTGTCGAATTTTAAAAAGGTCTTTAAAATTTATGCAAAAACTATTGACAAAATCCGACAATTATTAAACCAGAAAAGGGGCAAATATGGAATTTTTTTTTTTTTTTAGTTAACCCAGCTTAATTTTTTTCATTTATAGATGGTTTTTTTTTCACTTTAAACCCGAAGAAGAGGGTCAGTTTCCAGCACTCCCAATTTTTCCCTTTAAATTTGTTTTAATATATTAGATTTTTTTTGAGGGCCCTTTCCAACCCCCCTGTTTACAATTTTCCCTCGACTCAGTGTCAATTCAGATTTAGATAATTTATGACAATTTTGCTGCTTCCCAAAAACACCAAACCCCTGGGGCCCCACAGAAAATGTGAATCCCAAATTTTTAAAATATGTTTAAGGGGCTTCAAGGAAAAAATATTCCCTTCTAAAAAATAGCCCGGTCAATGTAATTTGCCTAAAAATCTTTTTCTTGATGAAAAGGCTTTAATTTTTTTCAAACTTGAATGTGTGAACCTTTTTTATGTTGTCTTAGGGCCCTTAAAATTTTTTTAATTTTCTTCTGAACTTTGAAAATCAAATCTTTTTTATTTACGAAATAAACCAAAACCCCTGTTTTTTTTAATCAAAATCCCTAAAATTGTCCCATATGTAAGGATGTTGCACCCCCAATACCTTTTTTCAGACCTTTTCAAAAGGGCCTGGAAAGCTTTTAGACATTAGCTGACTTTTGAATCATAGTTTTTGATACAGGGCATGTTTTTCTTTATTTGGATAGCACCAACCTTTCAGTGGCCTCAAAGCCACTATTTGGGCCCCCAAGAAAATAATATTTTAAAACTAAAAAGGTCCTTTTCCAGGGAAAAGTAAAATTGAAGTGCGGTTTCAAAATACAATTTCCCCAGACACTGATCTTTGAAAAATTTTAATTTTAAAACCCCCCTGTATTGTCCCGTGCCCTTTAAAACTTTTGGTTTTCTTTGTGCCCCCTTTACAAGGTTTCAGAAAAAAAACCAGTCCCCGTATTTTCCTTTACAGTACAGGCAATTTTTAAAAAATCCTGTTTTGCTCTTTTCATTTTTTTAGTTTCCCGTACCCTGCAGTGATTGGGGGGGTTTTGTAAATGCCCTTTTCAGTTTCAGTGCAGTAAATTTCATTTTCCTTTTTATGCCTCTTACATTTTTTTAAAGGGGGGGGCTTTTCAGTGATTTTCCCGGGTTTTTGCGCCCTCTTTACAGTACATGTTGGGGACTACTGTCCTGTACCTTTTTCTTAACATGTTTTGTGCAGTGCAATTTCAAATGTTTTGGGGGTTAGTAGCTTCTCTTACAAAGCAGTGCGGTATAATTTTGTTTTTGCTTTTAAATGTGCCAAAGATGGCAGGGTCCTTTGAGCACCAGGTCAGGGCCCCCCCCTTTTTCTTTTTTCTTGTAAAAAGGTTTCAAAAAAGTCCATGACCAAAGAAAATCCAAAATAGGGAAAGTGAAATTTTCCCGGGGTTTCCGCAATTTTTTTCTTTTACTTTTTTATCTATATTAATTATCTGCCCAATGTTAAATTTTGTATAATGTGGGGAAAAATTTTTGGGGCCTTTTTGAAACCAAAGTCAGTTTTCCCATCAAGTTTTGGCCCTTTAAAATACCAAAGGGTTTTCCCGGAAAACCCAAAAATATTGTATGATAAGGGGTCACTTATTCTAAAAAAAGTTTAAAATTTCAGGTACAGATCGGAAAAAATCCCCTTTCAATTTAATAGGTGGGTGCCAGGGGGTTAGTCAAATTTCCCATTAAACCTTTTTTGAATATTTTTTAATTTTCCCGTTTAAACGGCTAATGGGTATAAAATTTTCCTCACCTTTTTAAGGGCCCTTTCCCAAAGGGGGGAAAAATTACCCTTTTTAAAACTAAAAACCTTGGGGCCTTCCCACTTTGGCCTTTCCCGTATCCCACAATTAAATTTTTAATAATTTTAAGCCTAAAGAGGAGCAAAACCCCCCCAAAAATTTTTTCAATGTTTGGGGGGAGATTAAGATTAAAAGGGTTTTAAAAAACAGTATTGTAAATAATATTTTCGAGCCCAAGGGGTTTTTTCAAGGGGGTTCCCCAAAATCCAGTCCTAAAGCCCCACCAACAGGTATGTTTTTTAGGAAAATTTCCCACAAGGAAAAGCCCTGCAATTTAATCACCTGTGCAATGCTAAGGAAAGCCGAAAAAATGACCCGGTTTGGGGGGCATGGGGATTTGGAATTTTTGGGGAACCCCCGGTCTAGAAGGGAAAAAAAACTTCCCTTGGGCGATGACTTTTTGAAATTTAACCTGAGATTTATTAAAACCCCCGCTTTTGTAAAGATTTTACTCTATGGATGTGCTTTTGTATAAAAAGAGGGGGGGGTCCCCCAAAATAATTTCCTCCCAAAGAAATCAATAAAAACACTTTGTTTTGTTTAAAATAAGCACACATGAAGGTAAATTTCCAAATCTGCAAACCATTTTAATCATATATTTAATTTAATATGTTATTTTATCTGTAGGTGAACACTGCAAAAAGAAAAATGCCAAAACTGGATTTCTGTCTTCATCTACCCTCACAACAAAACAGAAAACAAAAATATTTAAATGATCAAAAACTCTTGTGTATTCCCCGCATGGGGACCAATGAAAAACATTTAAACTTTATTCCTCATTTTAAAAAGTCCTTTGGGTCCATCAACTAAGAAATAAAAAGGGGAAAACCCCCTTTGGAAAAAGCATTTTGTGTTCATTTTGTTCCCCTTTACTGTTACTCAGAAGGGAGGAAAAATTTAAAAGTGGTTTTAAATCTTTGGGTTTGTTCTGCTTTGTGCTATTACAAAAGGGCTTTCAGCTCCCTTGTTTTAGGGACCAGTAATGTGGGTCAGGGGAGGTTTCAAAATTTTTTTCGTGAAATTCATGTTCAGGAAGTTGGGCAGTTGTCCCGGGATCTTTAATTTCCATCTTAAAAAAAAAAAAAGTTTTTGTTATCTTGAAAAATCATGGTTTGTTTTAAAAGGGAAAATTCCCCCCGGCATTTAAATGCATTTGCCTGGGGTGTACTTGGAACTTCCATAAGAAGAGTGGGAGTTTTTGCACAAATGGGAAACCCCGTTTTTCCATTCTTTAGTGAAAACTTTCATTTGGGGCCCTTCCTTCGATAGTTTCAGGTCCAGAGGGTGGGGGCCCGCACCTATCAGACTTTTTTTTGGCGTTTTGCCATTTAAATTGCATATTGAGAACCCCTCTTTAAGTGTAAATTTTGATTTTCAAAGGCCCGGGGCCTGTTTAAAAAAAAGGGGCAGCCTGAAAAAATGGTCTTTTGCTCTGTAAAAAGGGCAGAAAAATCAAGGAACCCGGGCCCCGGTTTGGGAAAAAAGCAACTGGAGCAGGGATAGGGTGGTAGACAGAGATAAGCCAGGAAGGGATCCAGGAAGGGGGGGATAAAACCTTGTTTATAAACTATTGAATAGTTTTAAATGGGCCCGGAGAGTAATTGAAACTAGAAAAAAAAATTGTTTTTTCAAAGAAAAAATTTTTTTTTGAAAAAGGGCATTTCCCCCATTAAAAGGGGTTTTTTGCCACAAAATAATATTGACGTGAGAAACCCGGAAATGAAAATAACAAAAACATTTTTTACCATTTCATTATTATTACAAAAATTTTTGCACCGTTTTTGTTTTTAGTGTCCCTTTTGTTTATTTCCATTGTTTAAGTTGTCTTCCCGGGGATACGACCAGGGGTTGAGAGCCCCCTAGTTTCCCGGTCAGGGAATTTCTCAGACATCCCTTCTTTTAGGGAGCTTGAGTTTTTCAAACCCCAAAGGTTTTGTCCCCCTTTCTTTCCCGTCCTTTTTACTTCTCAGTAATTAGTCAAAAAAAGTTGAAAATAAAATTTAAAAAAAAACCTCAATGAGGGGGTTTTGCATTGGATAAAAAGAAAAAAAAAAACACAGGTTTGGTTCCTGCAGGGAATTTTAACCCAGGACCCCTTTACCTTCAGCTTTCTCACAATGCTTTTAAAATTTAAAAACCTTTTTTGATGAGAGAGGGAAAGGCCTGGTGAGGTTTATCCCGCTGAGTCCAAAGATATTTCAATTCAAAACAAATAAAACCCCGGGCCCCTTCTGAGACACGAGCTAAAAGAGCTGGATACAGGAGGTATGAAAAGGGGATTTTTGGATAAAACCCCTTTAAATTTTAGATTCTTTTTTTAGTGGGGAAGTTTAGGGAAAAATGATGAATTAAACCCGAAACTCCATTTATTTGACCCGGACCTGCAAACCAAAACAAGTGACCCCATCCCCAAAAGCGGAAAGGGGACTATTGCTGGTTTTGACCGTTAACCCGGGGCTCAGTTACCCCTTAATTTGGGTTCCCGCTCTACGGGTAGTTTGGGAAAGAGGGCCCTGGACAAATCGGGTTTCAGCAATGAGAAAAAGATACACCAGGTGGAGGGTCCCCGAGCGTTTTAGAGTCTCAAACCAAATGGGTTTCCATTATAAAAATAAGGGGGGGCAAGAGATAAGTAAATTCAGTCCATTTACACTTTTATTTTTTAGGCTCCACAGATTAAAAAAAGATGAAAGGGGGGGTTCTTTAAACAAGGTTTACTTGTTAAAAGATGCACAGAAAAAAGTTCCTATGGGGGCCTTATTTTGAAGGTTGGTTTTAAAATTGATGCAGGGCTGACAGCAAAAGTTCATTAAAATGTATAAGCAGGGCAATGTAATTGACTTCCAACATAGTTTTCTTACAGCTAATGTGGTGTTTATGATGCCCTTTCCCTTTTATCCCTTTAGTTTAATTTAGTTTTGATAAGTATAAGGGGTGGTTTTTTATTAATCAACCACTGCCAAAATACTTTAAAAAATACCCCCAAAAAATTTAAACAAAAAGCACAATAAATTGCCCATGTGTTTAAAAGCGTTTTTTCCCAAATTCGAACATTTTTTTTAAATTTATTTTGTTGGTAAACCCAGGGATTTTTTTTTGGGGGATGGGGCGTCCCAATTATTTTAAAACCCATGCCCACTTTCCAAAGAAGGGAAAACCCTTTTTGCCAAAGGTCACAATTTTTTTTTGTCAGTCGAGGCACTGAAGTGTCTAAAAAACATAATAAATGTGATTTAAAGTATGTAAACCGGTATTTTGCTGCAAATTGCAACTGAATTCTGGCACAATCGCCATAGTAAATGTGCCCCCCAAAATATCACAAACAAAGGGTTTTAAAATTTTTGGGGCCCGGGCTTTTTTGAGTATTCATTTGTTATTTCAATTGTATGTTTAATTTCCCGTGTATAATCAATGTGAATAAAAGGGATTTTTGGGCGGTTGAATTTTGCTGCCCTTTTCTTTAGAGTAGGATGTGAAAGAGGGAGGGAAGCTAGGGTTTTTCCCCCTATAATAAAAAAATTTTTTATCCAGAGGTTTAGTCCCCCTCCCTTATCCCTTTAACCCTATATATCACAAGGGGCTTCCAAACTACTCTCCCTATTTAAAAAACCTTTTTTATCACAGAGCTTTTTGCTCCCACCCTAATTTTTCCCTATATATCACAGAGTCAGCTCCCCCTCCCTCTTAATTTTAACCCTTTTTATATCACAGAGTCAGTTTTCCTCTATCATATTTTTAACCCCCTTTTTTCACAGAGTCAGCTTCTCTTTCCCCTATCATTTTTTCCCTATATATCACAGGTCAGCCTTCTCCTTTTTATATTTAAACCTTTATATCACAAATTCCCCAGCTTAAATTTTCCCATTTTTATAAAAACCCCCTTTATCACAGGGGCTCAGCTTCCCCTTTCCCCTTTTCATATAAACCCCCATATATTTACCCGAGCCCCACTTCTCTCCTTTTCATATTAAAAACCCATATAACACCCGGCTCGCTTTTTCTCCCTTATTTATAAACCCGTTTTATCCAGAGCTCAGCTTCTCTCCCCCTATATATACCTAATTTTCACAGAGTCAGCTTTCCCCCCTTTTAAAATATAACCCCATTTAAACACCGGCTCAGTTTTCCTCTATCATATAACCCCATATATTTTAAAAGAGCTCGCTTTTATTCTATTATATTAAACCCCAAAATATACAGAGCTCAGCTTCTTTCCCTCTATCATATTTTAAACCCCCTATAAACACGGAACTCAGCTCTCTCCCCTATTAAAAAAACCCCCATTTTATCACAGTGTTTAGCTTCTTCCCCTTTTAATAACCATATATTTCAAAAGAGTCACCCCTTTTCTCCTATATTTTTTTAACCCTATATATTAAAAAGGGGCTCAGCTTCTCTCCCTATAAAATAAAACCCCTTTTTATCCCCAGAGCTCACCTTTTTTCTCTATAAAATAACCTATTTACCCCCGGATTAGGTTTTTCTCCTCTGTAATTAAACCTATATATCACAGGGGCCCCCGCCCCTTCTTTATCATATTTGGGTCTTCAGAAAAGGGCAGCCCTAAAAACCAAAACCCCCCCGGATTAAATTTTAAGGTAAGCTTTGGAAACATTATAAGGGGGAAAAACAGGGAGCCCCCCCCGGTTTCGAAAGGGATTTGGGACTGTGGTTTTTTTCTTAAGTTGAATTTTTATGTAAGTCGGAACAGGTACATTTTTATTAAAAGTAACCCCACCAAAACAAATTTTTTTTTCCCTTTTGAATAGTTTCACGCGAATAGTTTTTTTTATTTAAATTTTTCTGTCTGTGCCCCTTTTTTAGAAGATTTGCCGCCTTTCTGTATCTCTTGCTGCTGGGGGGCATGCCTGGGCACCCTTTTTTATTATGGGGCCCTGATCCCGTGTGTGTTGTC
The DNA here is from genome assembly GCA_025379985.1 of Phyllomedusa bahiana. NCBI lineage: Eukaryota > Metazoa > Chordata > Amphibia > Anura > Hylidae > Phyllomedusa > Phyllomedusa bahiana. The sequence goes on from JAODAL010003218.1 coordinate 150,584, forward strand.
AGCAACCCCCAAATATGCCCCAAAAAAATCTTATGGTAACTAGGGGGCCGGGGGACGGAGGTAAGGTTTGGGGGGGCTGCCTTTTATGTATCCCTACCCGTTTTGCCCTTTTTGGTTTGATGAAACCCAAAAATCCGGCTGTAAAAAGGGAAAGAATATAATTCACTGAAAAATACCTTGTAGCCCCATCAATTTCCCAAAAAAATTTCCCCCCAAAAAATAATGCCCCATGGGGCCCAATTTTTCCCAAGGGTTGACTTTAGTTGCTTTTTGAAACTTTGCTTCCAAAAAACAAAATATGGTCATTTTAAGTGCAAATAGTGTTTTTCCACCCCAAAACCCTTTTCCTGATATTTTTGCCTCCATTGGAACCCTTCAAAAACTAATATGATATTTTCCTTTTCAAAATAAGTTACAGGCCAAACCCCCTCAGAGTCATCCAAAGGGGAATTTAGTTTAATGTATTGAAAAAAACACCTTTAAAGGCACCACCCAAACCCATCAAAATGCCATTTGGGCCACTGTTCCAAAAAATTTTCCATGAAAACACATAAAAAACACACAATGTATAAACACACTCAACAATGTATAAAAGCCTCAATAATTAAAACAATTGTCTTCTTTTAGTTTTTAGGTTGAAAATCAAATTTCACGGGATTTTTTCCAATTTATTTAGTCTTTTTTTTTTTTTTTTGTGCTTGAAATTTAACCAAAATTTTTTTCAAATTTTTTTTGGCCCCAAAAAAGATGGGCCCCCAAAATCCCTTCATCCCCCGTTTTTACTGTGGTTGGGGCTTTAGATTTCCACCAGCATCAGTTTTCCATTTTTATATTTTTAGCATGGAAAAAATTTTGCATTTACTTACACAGTCAACTAATTTTGAAAAACCCCCAAACCCTTTTGGGTGTTTGGGGGAAAATTTTTAAAGCAGGTTTGTCAACCCCCATTTTAATCCCTTTACTTTGGGGCCCAAAAAAATTTTCGGAGCACCCTACAAAATGACAAATATACTTCTATATGTAAGTGCAATCAGATGTGCTTCACTTTTTTTTCCAAAGGGGGGGCCCCCCGGTTTTCCATGTTTGTTGAGCCCAAAAAAAGAAAGCTCTGTGAAAAAGTGGGGGACTAAAAGGTTAAATTTCCACACAATGCCTTTTTAAGGGAGTTTCTGGGAAGATGTCACATGCCCCCAGTTTGGTTTTATTTTCAAAAATTTTTTTAGTCATTTTTGAAAAAATGGTTGTAGGACTAAAATTACCAATGGTTTTTCCCCCATTTAAAATTTAAAATTTGGTCTGGGGCGCCCTTTTAACATTGAACCTAAAAGTGAAAAAAAAGGGAAATTTGGGTTCCCAAAAGGGCCAAAAAAGTCAAAAAAAAATTAATGCCCAAAAAATTTTAAAAAAATGAAGCAGATAACTAAAACCATGTTTCAAATAAATTCCCTAACCATATAAAACTGAAAAAAGTTTATGGAAGTGGGAAATACTTTTCATGTGAGGGGCAGGAGCTTCTTTTGGGTCATGTTTCTTTCTTTGGTGAAACGCCCTAGTTTTTTACATTCCTGATCCGCTACTCCCGGTTACTTTCCCTTTTTCAAAGTCTATTAGCCCAAGGGTCCCAAATGTCCCTGGGGGACACGCTCCCCAAAACCGGGGAAACCCCCTGCTCACTTTATAAAACGGGTTGACGACACCCTGCGGGTCCGGGAAAAGTTTCTGCTCCCGGCATCACAAACCCCTGGGGTTAAAAAACTTTTCTGTCCCCCCGGTGACACTCCTGGTGTTTATGCCTCCGGGTTTCCGGGAAACTGCTTTTCTTCTGGAGTCACGCTTCTTTGGGCTGAAAATTTTGGCCTCCCTGGGGATGCTTTCCTTTTCCAGAAATTTCCCCAAAATTTCCCAAACTCTAAGCCTCCCTTTTCACTTTCCAATTTTGGTGACAACCCCTTTGGGGCCCTTGGCCCTTTTGGTCCGAATCCCCCTACTCCTGGGGAAAATCCCCTTTTCTTTGGAAAAACCCCTTTTTTCTGTTTTGGGGTCCGTATGCCCCCTTTTTTTCATGGGGGGGGAGTAAAGTAAGGAAAAGTGGGCCCTTTGGGTTTCTACAAAGCCTTTTTTCACCCGAAGTGCTTTTTTGGAAAGGGGGCAGCATTCTTTCCCTTTCCCGCCAGCCGGGGTAAAGTAAGCCTGACCTCAGCATTAGCAACTGATACCCATTTCCCTGTCTGGCTGGCTGTAAATACAGCCTCTGCTGCCAGACAGCACCTCAGATAGAGTGCCAGTCTGCAGTTCCTCTGGTGTTATTCCTGGTCCAAGTCTGCAGTTCCTCTGGTGCTCTTCCTGGTCCAACTCTGCAGTCCCTCTGGTGTTATTCCTGGTCCAAGTCTGCAGTTCCTCTGGTGTTATTCCTGGTTCAAGTCTGCGGTTCCTCTGGTGTTATTCCTGGTTCAAGTCTGCAGTTCCTCTTTGGTTGCGTCCTCTGGGGTTTTTCCAAACTCTTTTTTCCCCGTTTCCTCTGGTGTTATTCCTGGTTCAAGTCTGCAGTTCCTCTGGTGCTCTTCCTGTTCCAACTCTGCAGTTCCTCTGGTGTTATTTCTGGTCCAAGTCTGCAGTTCCTCTGATGCTCTTCCTGGTCCAAGTCTGCAGTTCCTATATTCCTGATCCAAGTCTGCAGTTCCTCTGGTGTTATTCCTGGTCCAAGTTTGCAGTTTCTCTGGTATTTTCTCATTTTTGGCACAGAAATTTTACTTATCAGCTCCATCTCCTGTGCACTAATCCCTACAGCAATTGGATTAAAAAAAACATTAGAAAATGGAGTTTCCTATCATCCAGAGAAGTAATTTATTCCACATGTTCTACAGAAGAAGTAGGTAAATCATTTACAGCTTAGCTAATCCTGCGTAAATTGCACGCATAGGTTACCACGCCAGTGTCTGCCAGCCACTAAGCAACAGCGGATGGGTAGAGGCGACCAGCCTCCGAAATGGCATCTAGCAAGTGACTCAGTGCTTCAAGTGACTGCAGCCTCTGGTGAAATGCTGGACGGGCAGGGTATTTCCTCACACGTTTCTCATGTGGCTTCATAGGTTGGTTACCATACAAAGCAGCAAATTCTAAGAAATATTTACCACCAAATACAGCATCTCTCAAATTACTATAAATGGTTGGTAACTGGTAAGTTTTAGACTTTACCATTTGCCTGTGTTTTATACTGGGGACAGCTCTTACTACTGTATACTGGTATAGAGGCTTCCAGGCTTCCACTATTCAATATATGAATATTCATTTGTTTGATTAGAACCATTGCTTATAATTAGTCACCTAGTCATATACAGTGGGTTGCAAAAGTATTCATAGCCCTTGAACTCATTTTTAAATGGTACAATCACAAACTTAAACATCTTTTTTTGATATTTTACGTGACCAAGCAACACAAGATAGCCAGTATTTATGAAGTGTAAAGAAAATGATACGTGCTTTTCCACATTTTTGAAAATTATAAAACTTAAAAGTGGCTGCATATGTATTCATCCCTCTGTACTCTGATACTGCTAAATAATATCCAGTGTAACCAATTGCTTTAAGAAGTCACCTAATTAGTAACTGAGTACATCTGTATGTAACTTATTCTCAGTATAGCTACAGCTTTTTTTTTATGAAAGCTTCAGAGGTTTGTTAAAGAACATTAGTGCGCAAACAGCATCATGAAAACTAACGAACACACCAGACTCAGGTCAGCTCAGGGATAAAGCTGAGGTAAACTGAATTGCAGGGTTAGGTTCTTAAAAAATAGCCCAAATTCTGAGCATCTCATGGAACGCTGTTTGAACCGTCATCTGTAAATATTGAAGGAGTATAGTACAACTGCTAACCTGCCAAGACATTGTCTGACAGCCCAGACAAGGAGAGCACTAAGATTAGAGAAGAAGCCAACAGGCCTAGGGTCACTCTGGAGGAGCTGCAGAGATCCACAGCTTAGCTGGGAGAATCTGTCCACGGAATAACTACTAGTCGTGTGCTCCACAAATCATACATTTATGGAAGAGTGTCAAGGAGAAAGATATTTTTAAAATAAGGCATAAGAAATCCCATTTGCAGGTTGCAAAAAGCTAAAAGGTTATATAGCAGCATGTGGAAGAAAGAGCTCTGCAGAGATAAGACCAAAATCTAACTTTTTGGCCTAAATGCCAAATGCTATATATGCAGGAAAGTAAGCACTGTACATCACCCTGAAAACACAATCCCCACCAGGAAGCATGGTGGTGGCAGCATAATGCTGTGGGGAGGTTCTGCTTCAGAAGGGACTGGGAAGCTGTAAAAGACGTGAGGCTGAGGAGTAGATTCACCTTCCAGCAGGACAAGGACCACAAACATACATCTAAAGCTACAATGGAAGGGTTTATATCAAAGTATATTCATGGGTTACAATCACCCATTCACAGTCCAGACCTAATTCCCATTGAGAATCTGTGTCAGGACCTAAAAAATTGCTGTTCACAAATGTTCGCCAACCAATCTGGCTGAGTTAGAGCTATTTTTCAATGAAGAATGGACGGAAATTCCAGCCTCTAGATGTGCAAAGCTGGTAGAGACATCTCCCAACATACTGCAGCTGTCATTGCAGATAAAGGTGGTCATACAAAGTATTGATTTAGGGGGGCTGAATACATATGAACGCCATAGTTTACAGTTTTTTAATTTGCAAAAATATGGAAAAACTGGTATAATTTTCTTTAACCTTCACAAATACTTGCTACCATCAGAACGGACCCAGAGACGCATCTAACAATTAGCAGTGACTTTATCACTGCCGGCAATGACAGACACGCAGCGGTGTTCACATGAGAGATCGCCGCTGCGTGTTTGCATCGCACCTGTCGGGGCCGTCTTGCGGATGTGATCTAAGAATTGCATGTTATTTCTTTGATCGCATCCGCAAAATGGACCTGACAGGCAGGGGCGTTACTTTGGTTCAAAAAGTGGGGGGGACCAATTTTCCCTCTCAACCCCTCTCTACCTATCCCTCCCTCGCTCCTTTACTCACCTTCCCTTTCACTTCCCCTCCCTTCTCTTCTGAGGTCTGAGGGAGTGCTGTGAGCTTCCCCAGCAGGTCCGGGCAGAGTCCTTATGGCAAACACTTTTGGTGCAATCTATAAGGTTATGAGTGGCTCTCTAATTACTGAAGTTTAGAGCTGGACTGGGAATAAAAAGCGGCCCTGGAAATTAAACTGAACCAGCCCACCTATAATATTCCCCCCTCTAGATGGAAATAAAAAATGTTGTGCAATGTAGCAAATTTCGCTTAACCCGCCCTCCCATCACTACAACGGTACATTAAATTTGTTACATACAACAGAATGAGGAAAATAAAAGAACGAAATCTTACTGTACCCCTAGGAATCAATTATGTCACATACTCTACCCCAAAATGTATTTTATTGCATACCATACACCAGAAATGACATCACTCACTGCACCCCAGTAATTAATTATATTATACATGGGAGCCACCGAAATAACATACATTACTAACTGAACCTTATAAATTAATTGCACATTGTATTCAAGAAATGATATAATTCACAAAAATGTATTATATTAAACCCTGAACCCTAGAAATGAATTACATCACTCTCTGTACCCCAGAGATTACATTACACACCATACCCCCAGATATTACATTACACTGTACCCCAGAGATTAAATTACACCTTGTACCCAGAGATTACATTACTCTCTGTACCCCAGAGATTACAACACACCATACCCCAGAGATTACATAACTCACTGTACCCCAGAGATTACATCACACCATACCCCAGAGATTACATTACTCACTGTACCCCAGAGATTACATCACACCATACCCCAGAGATTACATTACACCGTGTACCCCAGAGATTACATTACTCATTGTATCCCAGAGATTATATTACTCACTGTACCCCAGAGATTACATCACACCATACCACAGAGATTACATTACCTTGTACCCAGAGATTAGTTACACCTTTGTCCCCAAAATTTAACATTATACATTGTACCCCAGAGATTACATTACACCATACCCCAGATATTACATTACTCACTGTAGCTGTGACACTCTGCACCTCCACTGATATGTGACTGCAGCTGTGACACCCTGCATTTCCATTGATATGTGACTGAAGCTGTGACACTGTGCATCTCCATTGATATGTGACTGCAGCTGTGACACACTGCATCTCACTGATGTGTGACTGTAGCTGTGACACCCTGCATCTCCACTGATATGTGACTGCAGCTGTGACACCCTGCATCTCCATTGATATGTGACTGCAGCTGTGACACCCTGCATCTCCATTGATATATGGCTGCAGCTGTGACACCCTGCATCTCCACTGATATGTGACTGAAGCTGTGACACCCTGCATCTCCATTAACATGTGACTGTAGCTGTGACTCCATGCATCTCCATTAACATGTGACTATAGCTGTGACACCCTGCATCTCCACTGATATGTGACTGAAGCTGTGACACCCTGCATCTCCAATAACATGTGACTGTAGCTGTGACTCCATGTATCTCCATTAACATGTGACTGTAGCTGTGACTCCATGTATCTCCATTAACATGTGACTGTAGCTGTGACAGCCTTAACCTCCACTGCTATGTGACTGCAGCTGTGACACCCTGCATCTCCATTAACATGTGACTGTAGCTGTGACACCCTGCATCTCCACTGATATGTGACTGCAGCTGTGACACCCTGTTCCCAGTGATGTAGTTAGAACTTTTGCCACTCAGGGCTGTAGCTAAACTTCCTGTCCCATCCCGTTTTACAGACCACATCCCCAATTTTTACAGGTCCCTCTTTGCACACAAAAATCAAAATCAACACCTAAAAAAAAAAAAAATTATCCCCCCCCACCCACCGGCCCGACCCACCCCCGCTCCCAGGCACAAGGCGTAAGGCCGGGCAAAATACGTCTCGTAATTATTGCCGTGTGAACATAGCCTAAGGAAAAAGTGTTCGTTGCCACTATACAAGCACTGATATAACCCTCCAACACCGCCATACAGAGACCACAGAGTGCTCTGACACCAGCTCAGGTCACCATCACATGACAGTGAATACAGCACAGTAGTTAGGTAGACATGTCCACTAGGGTTATGACTTTTTAACCTTTTTAAAAATTTTAATTATCCTGACGTTGCATTTGATGAACTTTTGCCTATATGTTAGTTTTCTGGTGTCCTTTTGTTATTTTCATTGAAAAACATTGTCCGCTATAGGTAGATAGGTAAATATACAGTCCTTTGTAGGTATGTAGCTCGCTGTAGATATACAGCTCCTGTAGCTAGATAAGTAGATAAAAGGGAATGTGTCATCAAAAGTGGTTCATTGTTTAAGTCCCATTTCTATGTTGACACATTTTTTAGGAATTTTTGGTTGCTTTTTTTAAATTTTTCATATCACTTTCAATATTTTTTAATAATTCTTAAGTCTTGCAGTTTTCACTTTGGCCATTAGCCCTTGTTTGCACTGCTTTAACAGCAGTCAGAGAGATGCTTTACAGTAGCTTCATGCACATAGGAGACTTAAAGGGGATTTGCCAAGAGACCATTTAGGTAGGTCTCTCCTTAGTACAGGCAGAATGTCAACAAAACAAGCTGAGGAAGGGAAGATCTCTCCTTAAGGAGAGCACGGAATGAAGGGCTTGTAGAGTTTTTGTTTTGCCTTTTCGCCCTCTACTTAGCATCTGCATATCACAAGGCATTGTGGGAAAGGGGCTGAGAAAACAAAACAAGCTGAGTCATGAAGCTGCAGGGGAGAGGGGGATGGGATGAGTGAGGAGTGAGGAAGAAGGGAGCGTCTCAAAACTGAAGTGAAATAATAAATGGTACAAGAGTGGATTGTCAATACAGCAGACACAGGCTCATACACTGCACTGTCAGGAGCCTTATCTGCTAAGATGCTATAGTATTGTAAACAAAATCACAGAGCGAAAGAGGGGAGAGACGCACACAGCCAGAGAACGAGCTGCATATGCTGCTGCTCCTGTGACATGTTCATGAAATAGCAAACTATAACTTGTGGCTTCTATATAAAAGGAAAACACCTATTCTACACAGCAGCTTGAAAGCTTCTTCATGTTGTCTGTCTTTCAGATAAAGCAGGGATCTAATAACACTACAGCTAGTTATTCTGTATACAAAGAAAAACATATTGCTACCCGGTGCCTTAAAAACTTCTGCAGCTCAGTCTCATCAGATAAGAAGCTCTCTCTGCGCAAGCCCATCCAGCTCTTGTCGGGCCCGTATCTAATAGACTCTTTGAAGTAACCAAGGGATGTAAGGAAGGCTGTAGCTCTCTCAGACTGCAAATTTGTGTATCACATATATTTAGAAAAGTGATTAAAAACCCATTTTGGAGGATCCCACGTCAACATTACATCGTGGCAAAACCCCTTTAAGACTGACTCAGTACCATTCACTTCTATAGGAGTTTTCTAGTCATGCTCTGTGACCTGGGAAGAAGTCACTGTGCAGGGAGGTGAAAGGGTGAACTGTGACAATCTCCTCTTGTGACTGGTGGATCCTGTGTTATCTATTCACACTGGTGTCTCCTTTCAGTTTGACCCTCTTTGTGCTGATTATAAGCAGACTACTGAAAATCTCTCTCTACAAAACAGGAAGTGTCAGACAATTATTAGGCTTAGAGGCCACAGTGAAAACTGCAGGACTTAAGAACTATTAAAAAATATTGAAAGTGATATGGAAAAAAATGGAAAAAAATAACCAAAAATTAAAAAAAAATTTTACCATAAAAATGTGAGTTAAACAAGAAGTCATTTTTGATGACACATTCCCTTTAAGGATGTAGGCAGTTTTGACCTCCTTGACAGCCCCATTTTTTTTAAATGTGACTTGTGTCACTTTTTGATACTTTTACCTATCTGTGTGACTCAGAGACTGTTTTCTTGTGACACATTGTGCTTTAGGTTAGTAAAAAAAAATGTTGATCCACACAATCCTTGTTTATTTGTGAAAATATAGAAAAATTTGTCATTTTCAAAGTTCAAAAATGTCTGTGTGCAAGACAGATAGTTATACCACACAAAATAGTTTACAACTAGCATCTACCATATGTCCACTGTAGGTTGGCATCATTTTTTTAATTTATTTTTATTTTGTTATGATGACATTAGGGGACTCGTAATCTTTCACATTTTCAAGAAATTGTATAACGTGGCTTTGATGTATGTTAGACTCCTGTATGTTAGATTCCCACATAAATGACTCCATCTAAGAAACTACACCACTTAAAGTATTTCACAGAAAGCAAAGTGGAGGTTAAATTTCAAAATTTCACTTTTTTGCAGATTTTCAAATTTTAACTATTATTCACTGGACCGCAGTAGACGTGACCAGGGGAATACAAATTAATATCGAGTCCCCAAATTCTGACGTTTTTAGAGATATCCCATATGTGGCCTTAGTGCACTATTTGACTCAGCTGTTTTCATTCCGATTTTCTTTAAGCGCCATTAAAGGTTTGTGGACACCCTAAGGTGCCAAAACTTAATAGACACCCCTAAAAAAAAATGTTAGCGTTAGGCTGTGAAAGTGAAAAATTGTTTTTTTTCCAAAAATCTGCAATTTTAGTTTAAAATTTACATTTTTACAAGGAATCCTGGAGAAAAAAAGTATCCAAAATTTTTTTATGCAATTTCTTCCAAGTTCGGCCACCTAATGTGGGTGAAACTGTGTTTGAGCACAGGGCAGGGCATACAAGGGGTAGGTATTTGGCTTTGGAAGGCAGATTTTGGGGGGTGCCATGTCGTTTGCAAAACCCCCCCCCAAAGTAGCAGAACAGGTGAAACCTTCCAGAACTCACCCCATTTTGGACTCATGGCCACCTTCATGGTTCTCATCTAGGGGCCTATTGTGCATTTTGGGCACACAGGCTTTCGGGTTTTGGCATATGACAAAGCTGTACAGAGGGGGGTTTATTTGTGGTTGTGCAAATTGGAACTGTTGTAAGGATTACTTGATATTTACGCTGTGTTTGGACCAGTCTTACTTTTAGGGAGGGGTACTACTTAGCCCATTCGGTTAGAAAACCCTTTAAAAGAACGATGTTAATTGTGATTAATTTTAACTTATGTTTGTTCTTGGCGGATTGTCTGTGAACAGCGTCTGCTTTCCATAAAAGCCTTAGAACTTTTTATTGCCATTATTTTTACAATAGTGTTGTGAACGGCCAATTCTAATCTGTGATTTACGCAATAGCAGATTATGAGAAAGCTATGATCCAGTTTTTCCTTCTGTGATTCTTTTTTCCACCTTTTTCCCCCGTTATGGCACATTTCCCTAAATGCGCCAGACATAGGTAAGAGGACCCCTGTCCAAGAACGTACTGTAGCTATAGGCTCTGGGCCCTAGTACAAAACTTGAGCTTGCGCCCCTCTCTTGGGGTAGCTTCTTTCTGGCTTGAACCTTTATTTCTTTTTGGTGGCCTGTGGTGTAGCTGCTTGATTATTCCTACTTCAATAATCAAATATACCAAATGAAGAAAAAAGGGAATACCATATTCCCCAGGGAAATCAATTTGGACAAAGGGGCTGAAATGGACCCCCCCTAAAATTTTCTGCTCTTGCAGTGGCCAAAAGGGCCCTTGGTTCCAGGTCATACAGCGCTTCCTGGATTTTGCCAACTACTACCGCCAATTCATCCCACATTTCTCTATGATGGGGGCACTGATTGGGGCGCTCAACAAGAAGAGTGACAACCCGAAACTGTGGCCACCAGCAGCTAAAGAAGTCTTTTTCATGTTAAAGTCAGCTTTTACTTCTGCACCTATCTTGTCCTGATCTGATACAGAGAAACCCTTCTTCTTAGAAGTTGATGTCTCTTCTGTGGGGGCTGGAGTGATCCTCACTCAGAAAGGTCCTAAAGTCAAGACCCTCACATGTGGATTCTTCTTCAAAACGTTTTGCCCCGCTGAGAAAAATTACACTATTAGGGATCGAGAATTACTGGCAATCAAACTGGCCTTGGAAGAATGGAGGAAGCTCGTCAACTGGATAATATTTATAACAACCACAAAAATTTCCTGTACCTTCAGACGGCCCAACGTCTAAATCCATACCAAGCCAGGAAGTCTCTTCTTCTTCCAGTTCAATTTATTGATCCATTTCCATGCTGCAGAGAAGACATCAAGTTGGTTGCCCTTTCAGATGCTTCTGACATTATTGAAAAAGAAGCAGTTCCAAAGCATTTCATACCTCCTGAATACCTGCAGCTCCCATAGACCTCAAATGTGTTCCTCAGGGTAAGACATATGTGCGCCACATTCTGGAAGAGGATGCTAAACTGGGGATATTGCTCTCTAGTGTTTGAAAATCTTGGTGGCCAGATCTAGTTAAAGACATCAAGGAATTTGTGGAATCTTGTATCACTTGTGCCCGCAACACCTCAAGTCGGCAGGTCTGCTGAAACCTCTGCTTATTCTGAAAAACCCTTGGACTCACATTGCGATGGGCTTTGTCACTGACCCCCCCCCCTCCTCTGGTAATATGGTTGTTTGGGTCATCATTGATCAAAGATATTGCATTTCATACTATTGTCTGGGTTGCTCTCTGCTCTACGCCTCACTAGCCTCTTCTTCCATCACATTTTCTGGTTGTACGACTTCCCCAGCATATTATCTCAGATGGGGGGGGGGACCATTTGTGCTCTTTGTTCCCAGCTGCAGATTGAGCTGGACTTTTACTCGGCCTACTATCCTCAGACAAACTGTCAGGTGGAGAGGGTCTACCAGGTCTTGGGCAATTATTTGCACCATTTTGTTTCAAGATGTCAAGATGACTGGGCAGAGTTCTTCTATAACTCCTTAAATTCAGAGTCTGCCAGTGCCTCTCTTTTCTTCATAGTGTATGGACAACATCCCCACCCACCACTCCTTCTTTGTCTTCTGATGTCCCTGCTGTGAATGATCTGGTCCAGGATATGATGGCTATCTCTGCAACGAACATCCACCCAAATGAAGGACCAAGTGGACAAGAGAAGAAGACCTCCCTCTACCTTCGCTCCCGGTGACAAAGTCTAGTTGTCATCTAAGTATCTTCTGGCTCCTCAGTTCCTGGGGCCATTCAAGGTGCCGAAAAGAATAAATAAGCTCCGGCTTCCTCCTACAATGCATGTCCTGAACTCCTTCCATATATACCTCCCTGAAACTAGTTGTTCTCAACAAGGGCCGTCTTAACAGCACTATAGGCCCCTGGCCTATACTATGATCTGCGGTGGTCCATGGATCCACTACTCAGGCCATTACAACAGTGCTGAGGGTAGTGATCTGAGGATCCCCTGATGTCCAGGGCTTAAACGGAAAAGATTGGGGGGTTTTTAGACTCTGCTTTTCAGAGTAACCATTCTCCATGGACTATAGGCCTCGCTACAATGAGCAGAAGTATTCTTGTAGGGGAGGTGCTACGCATGCCTACAGGACTGAATTATGGTTAGTAGTATAGCACCACACATGTAGCAAAATAGCTTTATGTTGTTTCAAACTGGAGTACCTGAGACCCATTAGTGAAATTGATTCTTGGGGCCCACCAGTGAACTTGAATTTTGGGCTCCACCAGTGGATCTGATTTTTGGAGCCCACCAGCGAAGTTGATTCTTGGAACTCCCCAGTCGTATTGATTCTGAGGCTCATCCTACAGCTACTGTATATAACGGCACTCTCCTGTGGACAAGTCCAAGTCTACTTAGATGGTTCAGATCTCCAGCCACTAACATTACTGGCTTGCAAACTTGTGTTGGCACCTTTTCCTTTTCAATGTTTTCAAGCACTGGAGAAGCTTTTTCCTAGCAAGTCCCTTTCACAATGATATGGATTAATGATCCTTGCATTGTATTTTTTGCATATAGAGGTTGTCTCACCATGCTGTTTCACAGAGTCACAGCCAGATTCAGGCTCTCACTTCCTGATCAGGCAGTGGGTGGTTCTATTGCAGTGATTGCTATATCAGCTCTGTTTTTCCTAGCAATTCCTGGGGCAGAAGTGATGGAGGTTTCTAAACAGCAGAGGACAAGGCTACAAAGCTCTAAAGGTTTAAAGCTTGTTAGTTAGTAATGTAAACAAGCTTGTGTACAAAGCAGGGGATAGAAAACTGCTCTAATTCTGAAATGAAGCAAAATTAGAACAGCAATGTGTTTGGTGATAATCTTTATTAACCTTTGCCTACATGTTTAAAGCTAATCATTAAAGTAGGAATAGTACTTTAATACACAAACCACAGCTTTGAAATGGGGCCAGGGTGGGATAAAATAAAAGAAAAATTGGTACTTACATTTAATACTCTCCCGCTTTAAAGTTCCCCAGGATCTGCTCCTCTGCCCTTTTGGGTTCTTCTCCTGACACACAGGAGAGGGTCGCTCTTCATTGTAAATCAACATACAATGGTTATCCCAGAACCCATTAAAATTGTATGTTAAGGGGCACTGAATTACTTTACCATTATGTGACTGTTTGGACCCAACTAACCCAGAGTAGATTTAACCAGTGTTAGAAAACACTTCTGGCTTTCTAACATTTTAATTACAGGAGGTTGTGATTTCACATTCATAATACTTTGGAGGTTTTATATAAGCCGCAAACTTTAAGAAAGCACATGGACAGTGCAGCAACAGACCGCAGCAACTTGCGGCTCCTCACTAGTCTGGGAGGTGAGTGCTGTGAACTGGGCTTCTTCCTTCTGTCTCAGGATACAGTACACCAGATGCCCTGGATTGTAACTTTGAAACCCTGATCCCGGCTCCTAAGGCTATGTTCACACAGGCTAATTTCGGCGCGCATTTCGCGTCATAGTTGCGCTCTAATACTAGCGAGATGCGAGATGAAATTACGATAATCCATAGTTCTCATAGAGAACTATGGAATACGCCTCCTCTCCCCGCTCGTACAATACGCGCTGCAAGTAATGACAGTCTATGGGGCCGTCGGGCAACGGACCCCCCGCGTCCGGGGTAATTGCGGGGCGTACTGTACGCCCCTCAATTACACCGTGTGAACATAGCCTAATGATGCGTGAACCTGCACTAGGCAGACATTGCTGACTGCTTCTCAATCCTCTGGTTAACCCCTTCAGTGTCTTCTAAACCCTTGACAGTTTGGTAAGTTAACAAAAATTTTTACAGCTACTGTTTATGGTGTCTTAGCATTCTGGTTTACCCTACATTACCTCCTAAACTTATTAACACATTGACATGCATAGCATTCTGTAAGTTAGTGGCTTGGCATTGTTTAACCCTACATTCATCTTGGATATGGCGTTTGAGGATGTTCAGGATCTTTGTTCTTAGTGACACATATCCTTGACTGATGTATATGCACTTTTTTCTAAATACCTCTGAGGAATTCCCTGCCTTAATCTTTGGGAAGGAAACGTGTTAGATTTAGTTTTGGTGAAACTCTAGTATATTACCATTTGGGTGCAGCATAGACTGTCTATTTTGGATTTCTTGTTTTAGGGTTTACCAGGGCTAAATAGTACTAGCTTTCAGGTGGGGCCGCCCTTATCAGGACAATGACCCTACATACATATTGATAGGTAGTGTATGTTATAGGGTGTACTAGGGACACATACCCAAATACTGTCTATTGCATCCCTTATTAGGATTTTTTTAATTTTGACATTTGTCCTCACCTTTTGGCTTTATATGTTAATTAACTACGGTAAGCAAAAGTTAAGTTTGACACCACATTACAGTGATTTTTTTTTGACAATTGTCTGACATATTTATACTGGTTTGGAGTGGCCAACACACGTTCTATTTTTGATTAGTTTTTATATACTCCTTGTCAGCTAAGTATGGAACTGTTTTTTTGCACTTGTCAAGTTTAGTTAAAATATTGTGTTGGGCAATAGGTTTAATGGCAAGCAGCCAATATACCTTCATCAGTCTTAGCTGAGAACAATAACCCCTTTGTATTATGTTTCCTTGATAGTTCTTATCTCTTTTAATGGTTGATCTCACAATGCAATGATCAGAGGCTGCATATCCAGCAGATGATTCTAATCTATTTATTCAAAAAGTGTTTATTTTATCATCAAATGCCAACCCCCCTGAAATCTCTGTATACCTATAGAATAAGTGTTGTTACCATCCAAATATCCAGTCCAATATCTAACATAATGGAATATATACAATTGAAGTGAGAACGATGAAAGTGGTCTGGGATAGAAGTAACCATCCACTAACCTGACGTGCACATCGCAATAACAGTCCAAGGTATAAAGTATTGGTTCCAGCAAAAGGTGTTATCTGCCCATTAGTCAGCGGTGGAGCAAAGGCAGGCAGAGGCCATTGACACCAGGCCTGAGAAAAGAATGCTCACAGAATGAAGAAGATAAGAGAGGCGACTTAGGGTTAGAGGAAAAAAAATTGGGTTCATGATGTCCTGAGCCTGAATTTTTCCACAAATTTGGTCAAACCATTGTCGAACCAAAAAGCGACCAGCTTGAACAATACTATTCACCACACATCTGAGTCCCAAATAATCTTCTGACTATTGCAACTTGGTTCAGTCTTTGAATGCATAATGACTTATCCATTGTCTGTACTGACCCTGAATTTGATGTCTACAGTATCTGATGCATTTAGGGCGACATGTATGAATGGGACTGTGGCAGTTTTCTGCTGTACTTTGAGCCAAAAAGAATGTATGAACAAGCGTACTTCAAACTTTAGTGCATTAAGTGCCATTCTAATGCGCGCCAAAGATTTGGGGTGTTCTGGGGGCGTCGCACCACATTCATAGAAGTAGACACATTTATGATTCCTTGACGCCAGAACTTTGACTCAGGCACACCACCTTTGGTCTGGCTGTTCTAACTGTTTACGTGCAAAAAGTTTTGCCGTCAAATAATCATAAATGTGTCTACTTCTACTAATGTGATGCGACACACCCCCAGAACACCCCAAAACTTTGGCGCGCTAAAAGTGTCTTTGAAGCAGTCCGGAGGCACTTATCACGTGAAAGTTTGGAGTATGCCTGTTTATATAGCTATAGAACTGGTCTACTGCAGCTTTTTGACACCAGAATTCGACAACTCAAGCTCAGGCACCACCTCTACCCTGGTCTGGCTGTTCTAACTGTTCGCGCCAACGTTTTGGCATCAAAGAATCACAAATTTGTCTACTTCTATGAATGTGGTGCGACACCACCAGAATGCCCCAAAACTTTGACACTCTGAAAAGTGTCTTTGGCGTGGTATATAGGGACATATCACGTCAAAGTTTGGAGTGCACCTGTTCATACATCTATAGAACTGGTCTACTACAACTTTTTGACGCCTTAATTCTGGCGCAGCCCCATTCATACATGCTGCTCTTAATGTTCATCTACTGTATACTTTCAGTGCTATATATGTCTATCATGCCCAATTGCCCATTGTCTTCAAATCAAGTCAGATGTAGTTTACAATATCTAGGTCCTAGTATCTCAATCCCATATAAACAATTGGTGAACAATAAGTATAAATTGGATATGTAGATTATCAAAAAAATTATTAAGCCCACCTTCTAGTAATGCTCACATTAAAGGAGTTATCTGATTTACCAAACTCATTTTCATATAACTAATAAAAAAAATTAAACTTCATAGAAAGGGGTCCCATGTTGATAATAATTATATTTCGGGTATAGAGAAAAGTAGTCACTCAGAGGGACATGTTTAGTTCTTCATTACACAGACAACCCATTTATTTGAATGGGCAAGCTCAGCAAGATTGGGCATGGTGGGCCCTAGGCATAGGCCATGGTGGGCCCTAGGCATAGGGCATGGTGGGCCCTATACATAGGCCATGGTGGGCCCCAAGCAGAGGCCATGGTGGGCCACTGGCCATGGCAGTTCTAGGGCTATTTTTCATAGAAAATGTAAAAAAGAAAGGCCTAGTGTAGAAGTCATGTGCAATCATATACAGTATTTGTAGGTTGGGACCCAGCCACCCCAGTCTGACACTGTAAGTGGGCGCTGTATAGTCCCAATTTCTCCTGTGGTTGCGCTGAAGAGAAATTGAAAGCTTACTGCTAGATTTCCCCACAAATGACAGCTTATTGCTGGGGTCCAAGCAGGAGGATACTTTGCGGTAAACTTATTGGCAAAAGCTGCTTCTGACAAGTAGGGATTATCCAGAGCAGAGAACACCAGTACCAGTACTAAGTGGTCCATTCCCGCATTCACGTTGTTATATTTGCATGAAACAGAGGCTATAACATAGGGATGCGGTGGCAGGAACCCTATATGTAGTTATCCAGTTGGGTTGCAATTTGGACTGGAATAGAACGACTTTCATGTTAGGTGATAACATTTCTTGGGATGGTAAAGAGGAACAATCAGACTGGAGAAAGTGACCCGAGGCAACATGTTTTCCATTGCTTTCACAGCTTTGGAGACTGGTCTCAACAGAGGATGGGAGAGTGCATCATGGCATGAAAGTAATTAGTGCTATATTCCGTTCTTTCCCATGGAATGAAATCTGAACAATGCAAGGGTTATATCCTGACACAATGAGAATTCAAGCTCTCTCAGTCACCACTAGCTTATCTAACACTACTTTTACATAACCTTCCCAGCTTGTGATATTTTGAAGGGCCCCGAAAACCAAAGTCCGCAGCTTATAACATACAAATTACCAAAGAGCATTGAATATATGCCACACATAGTACGTGTGTAAATGTTTCTAGAGGATACAGAGACTGGAGATACAAATAAAGAAGTGATCATGGGCCAGAAATTCTCCTGTCAATGATCGAATGTGAAACACTGCTGCTTGAAATGACTGATAAAAGGAAATAGGATTACATCCATCAACACAGAAGTGTAGATAAGATAAACTAGCATCCATTGAGAGGTCAGTGATGAAACAACCTGGGGCTTAAAGAGCTCCCGTGCCATCTCCTGACATGTCTCTTAGTAAATCCTTGCGTTCCCTGTGATATAACAATCCTGGAGCATCTTCTCTTATAACTCTGTGCTGTGCTGTTCCTCTGTTATTCCCCCTAGAAATGTATAACTGAATCTGTCACCTGGGTGGTGCCATCAAAGTTTTCCAGGGGTGTGTACCTTCACACACTCACTTCCAGCTATGATTGGACAATCTCAGACTGTGTAGGGACACACCCCCAACTGGTAACGCCTAGCTGACGGATTCAGAGAGCTTGAGCATTATCTCATCTGACAAACAAAGGATACTAATTACTACTGTTTACTTTAGCTCTGGAGCTTCTCTGGACTTTAGATAATCATCTCCTGCTCTCACATCAGAGTAATTAGCACACCTTTGAACACAGAACTTATATAGTAATAACCCACAGCCTGACTAGGCAGAGACAGGATGCATGAAATGCTTTTGGCTCCGTGAAACAGTGTGGTGAGACAATCCCTTTAAGACTCATTATTTTTGTTATTATTATCAATCAGCTATTCTAATACATGTGTTTCAAAACACCAACATATTCTTTAGAATTTTAGGTCATAGGAAAGTATGCAACCTTAGATTACGAATACTACAAAAATACAAATAATAACAATATTTTCTAAATGCTTTTTTGGTTTCTTATCAGTCTAATGATATTTCCCATGATGCAATGCCCTAGTAGGTTAGGGCACTTATAATTTTAAAAGGAAGATCTGGAACATTGATATGAAGCAAAATTTGCTCAAATGACAAATACCTACCAATATTCTTTTTTAGACTGCAAATAAAATCATACAGCTGTTTTGTTTTATATGCTGTGCTTCTACAAGTACATATTTATAAGTAATTAATGATAGGGAAATTTAAAGGGGTCTTCCATTTGTAAAAAAAATAAACTGAAATGCAAACCAGTGTGGGCAAAAATGTGATACTTACCTACCTGTCCACTGCCGCTGCCACTTTAGAGCTCTCCGGCCATCTGCTTTTCTGTACTTACTGGGTTTTATCCCAACATGTAGGACTTCCCTTACAATGTAAGAGTAAATTCACATGATGTACTGTGGCGGGGGTAGGGGGGGGAGATGGCGGAGCTGGCCCCATAGACATGCATAACTTGCGGCGCGTAATCGCCGCAAGTAATTGAATTCACTTACCCCCAGCGCGAAAATTTGATCCTATTGTACCGTGGGGGACGGGCGAACCCATAGACTCTATGAAGATGGATTACCGAAATTAGGGAGCAAAATCTCCCAAAATAACTGTTAAAAACCCCAAAAGGCAATTTTCCACGGCTTATTGCCGACAATTTGCGGGGACGGATTTTGGGGGGCGGAGAAAAGAGATGGGCGGTTTTCAAAAATTGGGTTTTCGCCATTCGGGGAAATTTCCCCCCCAAAAAAACTTGGTCCGAATTATTTTTGGGGACAACCCGTTAAAAAAAACACCCCGGGCTGCACAAGCCTGCAGGGTGCTGTAAACGTTGGCATGCTTAAAATTTTCAGAGGGGCTGGTTTGGTCTTCATAAATTTTGTTTTAGTAACACGCACATGACTCCGCCGCTTTTAAATCGCTTCACTTAAAATTCCCGGGCACTTAAGGGGCAAAACTACCAAAAAACTGAAGGGGGAATGTACCTGATGAAGTCATGGCCGCACTGAAAAAAACAACTGGGGGCTCGGGGTTGGCCATCGGACGAGGTGGGGTGATGGCGGCAGCCACACAGCAAGAGGACAGACAGTGGAAAAAATGACATTCGGAGGAGGCAAAAACTGGAATATGCCACAGAGTGGCACAATGAAAGAGGAGGTCACCGGGAGCAGCCACAGCAGCAGCAAGGTCAACGTGGCACAATGACATTTTGGAGGGCAAAAAAGGAGTAGGCCACAGAGTGGCAAATACAGAGTGGGGGTGAGGGCAGCAGAGCAACAGCATGAGGCAGAAGTGCACAATAACATGTGTAGGTGACCCGCAACAAAAACAGCACAGCAGCATGGGGTAAGAGGGCACAATGACACAGGGGATGTCACGCACCGAAACAGCAGCCCAGCATGAGGTCATAGAGGCACAATAACAGATGTGGAGGGGGGGTTGCAATACCGTCCCGGAAAGATGGTTGGGTGCGATGGAAAACTGTCAGCAGATGTGTGGAAACAGGCGGGGCCGGCATCAAATAGTGGCTGAGGCAGTATTTGAACCCAACTCATTTCTCCTTTTGGGTGGGGGCGCATGGCGATGAGTCTGACGCCTAAGGCTTGGGTGTGGGGAAAAACCCTGGCCGATCCACGCCTGATTCATTTTGAAAAAGGGTCATCTTCCACTTCCCTGGACAAGGGGTTCTCCTGGGGGAACAGGCCCCCGCCGCACGGAACACCCGCTCTATGCCACACCTACGGCCGGGCGGGACACTTCTCCATGAAAAATTTGGGCAATTGCGATACACACCAGTTTGGCTGCCCAGTATCCACAATTTTCAATTTGGGGTGGCAGAGTGCTGTCCAAAAGGCCATCACCTTTTTGGTTCGGGGACTGCCCCCAGGTCCGCTGCGCTGCTTGCGGCGACTACCCTCCTCACAGGGGTAAAGGGAACTGCTCATCATGACCCAGATTTAGTTGCTCGGATGGAGCTGGTACTGCTCCCTACCCCCCCACCCCTTCCCCCAGAAACCCCGGGCGTAGAAACGTAACGCTGGGGAACCCCCCCCGCCGGGACCTGTCAGAGGGGACTTTGCCGCACATAGGCCCCAGGGGCCAACGACTAAGGGGGTTTCCCCCTATAGAATTTGAGTTTGTCCACCCTCTAAATAGTTGGGGAAAAAAGGGCTCCCAAATTTTGGACCGGAAAGCGAGGGTCCAAAAGGGGGGAAAACCCAGAAGTCTTCCCCGGGCCGATCTGACTTTTCCCTTTTCACTACCACAAATAGAAATGCTGTTTGCCCACTGCACAAAGTGACCCAAAGGGGCCCTCCCTTGCCCCCCCATCTCCACTTGGAAAATATTTCCACGGTGCTTGGGGTTTCCATCTCCCTGTCTTCCCATCTCCATCAACCCCCCATTTCCCTTCCTGCCCTCCTCTCTTGTCCCCCTGGGTAAAAACCCCACTCAAATCACCAAAAACCAATCTTCTGTTTCCAATTCCCCCTTTCCCTCCTCCCCCCCAATTTAAACCCCACCGGCCCTCATTTGGCCCGAGATGTAGCCCGCCACTTCTCCTTTCCCCTGCCCAACAGATTTTTCAGCATCTTTTTCCAGGACATAAAGCTTTTGGGAATGACGTTTTTTTTAAAATTTTCCCCGTAGTCCTGCGACTGCCCAAAAAGTGGCCCTTTTTCCCCGTCCTCAAAAGGCCCAACAAACGGCGGGTTGGGTCACGCAAGACCCGCCATTTTGGCGACTTTCAAAGTTACACGGGGGAGTACTTCTGTCGCCGGGAATCCAAAAAAATCGTTTAATGGCCTTTCTTTTTTCATACATTTGGGTCCAAAAAGTGCAGGCGGGTTTTCCAAGGGTGGAAAAAACGCAATCCAGAGGGGTTTTGGGGGAGGCCTTTTCGGGCCGCTGAAAACCCCGGGGAGGGTTTTCCCCTGGCTTTGAAAGGAAATGGATAAAGTGCAGGGCACAGTTTCCTGGCCATTTCAGAATTTTCTGAAGATCTTTTGGAAGACTTCAGGAACCTTTTTCCAAAAACCAATTGAACACTGCGCCATGCGGGGCGCAGGGACCATCCCTCCTGGGTTGCAGCGCGGACCCCCCAATTTTACCCCCCTTTGTCCAAACCCCCAGGGTTTCCGTTTTTAGTTGGCGGGAGAAAGCCACACATCAAATTTCTTGCTGCATACCGGGGGCATTCCTCCCCGGGTGTGATTTTCTTTCGCCGAGGCAAGCCAGTGTGGGAAACTGCTGACACCGCTGTGCCCTACACTTTGTGGTTTTTTTGGAGCATATTTTGGGGGAGGCGAATGGTGGTGGTGGGGGAAAGGGAGGAGGAGGCGGCCCCTTGGCGAACAGCCTTTTTGGGAAAACCCCTTTTGGGGGAAAAAGGCGGCGTCTCCTTTCCAAGTTGTTGGTGTCCCCGGGCAGGAACCCACTTTCCACCCAGTGGCCGTAAAGGACATTACGGGGCCCTGACCGGGGTTACACTCCAACGTCCGCGCTGCCTGCACCTTGAAAAAACCCCGATAAGCTCAAAACGGGCCCCCACTTTCGTTCTACATATTTATGAATTTCGGGTACGCCTTTTGGAAAAGAAAAAAAAACGGTTTTGGGAATTCCCCA
Source organism: Phyllomedusa bahiana (assembly GCA_025379985.1). NCBI lineage: Eukaryota > Metazoa > Chordata > Amphibia > Anura > Hylidae > Phyllomedusa > Phyllomedusa bahiana. The sequence goes on from JAODAL010003218.1 coordinate 172,832, forward strand.
CCCTCGCTCCGCACAAGCCATTATTTTCTCGGGGGAAGGGCAGGGGGGGGGGCCAAAAAAATTTTTTGGGAAAAGGGTAGGGACTGCAGAAACCAACAACTTTGGTAGGGAGCCCCGGTCGGGCTGCTGCCCCTTAGGAGGGTTAAACGCATACTTTTTCCTCTTTGCAATCGCCTCGCTAAAAAGTCTGCGGGTTGCCATGAGAAAGCGAGGAGCAGGAGCATCTGGCCCGGGAAAATAAGGCAAAGAGAAACAGTTTCCCTTTCCGAAAAGGGGTGGTGGACCCTTTTGACTGGCGCAAGGGGCCAATGGTTCCATTTGGGCGCTGCTGTTTGCTGTTCCCCTTTTTGCGGCGGGGGAAATGGACCCCCAAACATCTGACCACGTTTCTCCCAGGCCCCCGGATTTTGACGCTGAAAGGGGTTAAACGCGGGGCCGGGGGTTCCCCAACTTTGGGTCCCCGGCCACGTTTTCCACTTTCTGCCCACAGTTTCCCTAAAAAACCCCCATATTCGGCTCCCCGGTGTCAAGAAAAGAACTGCAAAACCCCCCCCCCGGGGAACGGATTTTCCCCGGCCAACCTCCCACTGATGACTATTTTCCCCGGGCCGCTTTCTCCTGATTTCCCTGTGCCCCTACTTTTTTTGGGACCTGCAAAGCTTTTTTTTTAAACCCCGTGGGCCGTTGGGTTTTTCCTAAACCTCACACTGCTGCTATCCTCCCTGATTAAACGGCCACACAACCCATTTGCTGGCTGGGGGCCCCCGCCTAAACGCGCAAGTTTACGCCCCCTTCCCCCTTTACGATGATAAAATCCTTTTTGCCTCACCCAGCTCCCAAGTTGGGGTTCGGCCTTGCATCATAAATCTTTTTGTGTTTCATTGTCACTGCTTTTCCCTCATCACCGTTTTTGGGGGTATGCAGACCTGCCCCCCCTCACAACATGACCTCCCATGCCACTCCCACATCTAAATTTTTTGCCGCCTAAAAAAGGGAAGGGGGGGAAAAAATTCCCCCATTTTTTTACGGGCCAAAGTAGCGCTGATTTGCCCCCCCTCAAATTGTTCACCCCTCGCTATAAAGTGGCGCAAAACCCAGACCAAAAGGGTAATCTCTGGCTGGGGGAAACCCAAATTTGGGACAGAGGGGGTTTTAGGACGGGGGTTGGGGCCCCGGACCCCCCCCCCGGCCATCCCAAAAAAAAGGGGATGTTTCTCCCTTTCCCCCCACCGACTCTTGGCGGGGGTTGCCCAATTTAATCTGGGAAAAGGGGTTTTAACCTATCCCCCAATCAAAAACCCCATGGGTTTTCAATCACACGGGGGCCGCTAGATGACACCGGCAGTTTTTGGGCCTAAACCCGAGTGACCCCTCCCTGCAAACGTCCCCTTTGCTGTGCGGGCGCCCTTTTGGCCTTTGCTCCAGGAATGTTTTGGGCCTCGCCACTCGCAGTAAAGAGCCAGCCACCCTCTCTGTCTGAAAATAAACTGTTGTTCTAAAATGTACAGACACTGTTTGATGAAGAAATCTGTATATGATAAATACAAAAAAACCCCCCATTTACTCCAAAAACCCCCGTAAAAAAAGCTTGGTTAAAACCCCTTTGGGTTTTAAAAATTTCGCTCCACAAATGGGCAGAAAAAATTTTCTTTTAAAGTGCCGTTTAAAAACTCTGTGTTTTTTGGGGAATGTAAAAGCACAAACCCGGGTTAAAAATTTAAAAATTTCCCGGGGAAATGAATTATGCAACAGAAAATTTTTTTCAGGTGGGGATTTAAAAAAAAAGTTTCTTTTACTGAAAAAAACTGCAGAAAAAAACGTTTTAACCCCTTGGGTGAAAAATTGGGGCAAAAGTAAAAGACAAACCCCAAAAATACCAGCCCTTTTTACGTGTTTTAAAAATGGTGTGTATTTTACGCCCACACAACAAAGAAAAAAATTTAAAATTTAAACCCCGGCTTGTGAATTTTGCTACAGGAAAAAAAAGAAATTTTTTTTTGGGGCCCTGAAAGACGGGTTTAATTAATTATTAAAGTTCCCCCCACAGCAGGGCAAAACAAACGGGTTAATTAACCCCCTTAATTTTTTTAAAATTTTTAAAACACCAAAACAATTTGAGAAAAACCCACCAAAAAAATTAACCCCAAAAAAATTTTTGGGAGCGTGTTACAAAGGCGTGTTTTTTAAAGCTTTCACAACAAGAGATTAAAAAATTGTAATTAAAACCCTTTGCTTTGAATTAAACAAAAGGAAAAAAATTTTTTTTTTTGGGGGTGGGAAAAAAACGGGGTTTCTTTTAGTCACCACAACGCAAACAACGCTTATTAACCCCGGATGTAAATTGCGCCAAAAGGGAAATTTAGCCCGCCAAAAATGAAATGGAAAATTTTTTTGTAAAAAAAGCTGTTTTTTTTTAAAAGAATAACAACAGGAACAGGCCTTTTGATCACCCTTGGATATTCAATGTGCTGTGACAGATAGCATTAAAATTTATAAAGCAGCTGCAACCCGGACACACACTGGGGCTTCAGATCCAATACCCCCCAAAATCTAAAAAAGAACATTAAAAAAGGGAACATTTTTCTGAGACAAGCTGATCATCCCCCAAAAATCCGTATAAAAAAAACAGTTCTTCAGTAAAAATTCCAAACCGGGCAGCACCCTTTCCCCGATCAGTACAGGGGGAGGAGGTGAGCTCCCACTCCCCGCCCCGGACTTGTATAGTTTCGGTGGGCGTCACAGAATCCCCCGGTCCCCTGATTTCTTCACCCCTGCACATGTTTAAGCAGGGGTAAGGCCCCTTCCCTTTCCTCCCCCAAATGCTTTGCCCCATTTTTTTAAACCCCCATGTGCCCCGCAACCATTTTTAAACAATTTAAAAAAACCAACCAAAATTCTTTTACCGAAGTAACCCCCAAAATTTTCCTCCCTTTTAGAACCAAGTTTTTCCTTTAAATTCTAAACAAATTCCCCTTCTTAAATCAATTCCCCCCAACTCAAATCAGCATTCGCACCCCCTAGACACCAATTTTTCCCGGCCTTTCACCCGAAAAAAATTGGGTTTTTCCCCTTTTTTCCCCCCCGGGAGATTCCCGAGCGGGGAGAGGAGACGAATCCCAAAAATTTTTTCTAGAGAAGTGGTTTTTTCCCAAAAGGGCCCGGGACTGATTTCAGCCGTATTGGAGCGCAAATACAGCGTGCAATACGGCTGAAATCAGTCCCAAAATAAGCTGTGTGAACGAGGCCTTAGTGTGATGACAATATTTTTTTTTTTTCTTACAAGTGAACAGCTTTATTAAGTCCCACCTCGGGAAACAACAGAAAGGCCTTTGTTTGCTTGAACTCTGCCCCTTTGTGGTCCAGTTGATTGGAATGACCTGACAAAATCCAGACTGTTGTCAAGTAGGCAAATAGCAAGGTGTTAGGTCATGTTCAGGCAGGAACAATATATGGGACCTATGGTATAAAGTAACAATGTACTGAAATCATCAGTCCCTACCCTGCATAGGATGTGAGCCTAGATAGTGCACAGGATCCCTATAGAATGCACTATGTACATTTATTTGCTATTTAGTTTACATTCCCAGATTTCATGGTTGAAGTGACTATGGCCAGGGTCACTGATAACATCTTTCAAACTTGGGTGATGTCAGGGCTCAGTAAGCTTAAAGGGGTTTTCTCACCACAACAATTAGCTTTTAACATGTAGGAAAAGGTAAATGAAGACTATTACCAAATACATTGCTGTTTTGATTTTGCTTTGTTCAGGAGCTAAAGAAGTTTTTGTCTCCTCTTAGCGCACACAAGTTTCTCTGGTTACCGACCACCTCGCCCCACCTCTCTGAGCTCTCTCTTATCTCTCATTTCTCCAAGCTGTTGTCAGTCAGTTCATCCATGGTGAGTCATTCCCTAACTAGAAGTTATAGGGCCCCATAGCAAAATGAAATGGGGCCCTACCACTTTATAACAATAAACTACAACAGCAGAATAAGTAGCAATAATTAGGTAAATTATAATTAGGTAAATAATAGGTAAAATACTGGCGTATATAAGGGAACCCACATAGTAGTTCTGGAGAGCAGAAAGCCACCAATTACTTGTTCCCTACAAAAAGGAACAATGTTCATGTACCTTAGTGAGGTCCCCTCAACTTCTGGGCCCCATAGTTGTTGCTATGGCTGCTATAGTTACGCCATTGCTCCCTGCTGTGTCATATCTCTAGTAACTGACTTTGTTTACTTAAGTAACTAAAAAGCTTTCCTCTTATATAGAGCTCTGTAGTCTTGTGTACTCTATAAATGTCCCACAGTCATGACACTGGAATAGCTAGGAATAACAGAGCTGATATGTCTATTACTGCTATAGACCTGCCCACAACCTGACCAGGAAGTGTGAGTCTAAAGCTGACTGTTGAGACAACCCATTTAAAAGATCCCTGGTTATCTGAGTAAACATGCCCTTCACTTGACAACTTGAGTGTTAGAGAATGAATATATCACTAGTGGTCTAGAGTGATAAAGGGTTTAACTAATACATACTGTACTCTGTGGTCTAGAGCAGGGGCGTAACTAGATAAGCCAGGGCCCCAAAGCAAACTTTTGGATGGGGCCCCCTACCCCCCTCCTTGCCCACCTCCCTGATCACGAACATTCATACTGCTAACAAACAAATCCACGATACCAAAACCAACATTACCAATAACACTACTACATATGGACCTGATTATGCCGACAGAATAAGACCACAAAGTGACTGAATAATACCCCTACACTATTAGTGATTAGTGTTGAGCGATTACGTTGACTATTGCCATCGGTCGATGGTCGATTGTCGGCCATCATCGACAAGATATTCGATGGTCGATGATAGATTATCACCGATGACCATTAAAGTCTATGGGAGAGCAACAACACCTTCATTCTTACACCCAAACAGGGCTGGAGAAGCTGAAATTAACATCCACAACAGTCAAATGGATACGTGCTACATCTTAGGCAACACACTTAGGTTATAAAAGCCACAGAAAAAAAAATCACAGACCATTCACTATCCCTGTCTTGTACCACAGCCTGACCCTTAAACCTGCATCACCCACAAATTAAAAAGTGCCAGAAGGCAGTATGATTTGAACCATCATGTTACTTGAACTGGACATTGACTATCCCTGTCCTGGAATGCAGCATGAGCCCCAAACCTGCATGACCCCAGATTAAAAAGTGCCGGAAAAAGGAGTCTTTCAACCACCATTTTAGTTGAACTGGACATTAACTATATCTGTCCTGTACCGCAGTATGACCATTAAACCTGCATGACCCCAGATTAAAAAGTGCCGGAAAAAGGAGTCTTTCAACCACCATTTTAGTTGAACTGGACATTAACTATACCCGT